>JAYEPQ010000005.1:6167500-6437500 GCA_036321105.1 Dracaena cambodiana
TGAAAAAAATTCGAAAATTACTTTTTTATTACGTGGTTAGATGATATTTATATGATATACGAATAAAGTTGTGTAAATAATATCTTATTTAATAATATTTTTATATTCATTTTCTTTTTTAAAAAACTAATAAACAAACAAAGAGGACTCTTTTATTTTACTTTCATTTTAGAACTGCTTCGTTTCAGCCAAATCTATCTTAAACTGCAAAGTATTATTATAAGTGAAATTGTGATAATAAAAGTTGTTGCAACTTTTATTACTGTTTTTAGTTGAGAGTTGTAAACAGTAACTAGAGTTACAAAAAATTTAAATTTAAATTTTTTATTTTTAAATTTTACTAAAAATACTATATTTATATGAACAATGCAAATACTATTTCCAAATAAGAGTCATAAGCCGTCTTATACGATTTTTTCATCCCTACAAAAAGGTTTTTTAAATATACCTTTCCAAAAACAAATAAAATAAAAACTAGTTCTTAAAAATTCTGGAAGATACTGTCCACGCGTCGCCCTGTTATTGGAAGTCACAGGGAACTGATCGTACGCGGCGGACGTTCCTCTTGCCGCGTAGTCTGCCAATCGGGAAAGAACTATTCAGCTCCCTTATCTGCCACCGATCTTCACCAAAATCACAGGCGTGCCATCGGGTCAAGAATCTGATGGTCCTTTCTTTTGGGGCGTTTGAGAGAGAGAAAGGGAGCATCTCCTGATTCTCGAGGGAGCTGCCAAATCAAATAAATTTAAAAAAAAATGTACGGCTAAAAATTTCAAAAGAAGAGACGAGAAAGCTTCGGAATCGAAAAGTACGCGTGTGTATCGGGGAAGTCTAAATGCGCGCCGCATTTTAATAGTGAGCCCCTTTTTTCCTGTGGTGATTCCTATACCATACCGACGGGAAATTCTAAATGTGCACTACCACTCACTGTACATAGTAAAGTAATTTACAACATAGGGAAAAATGGTGCTCACTAGTAAAATGTGGTGCGCATTTAGAATTTCCCGTTAATATCGGAATCAGCAGCCGTCCATATCGACCGACTTTTCATTGGATCGGTCGCGGTCGGCCGCCGTTTACCGATGTTCATGTAATAGATTACACCGAGTCAATTCTTTGTTGGTTCTAAACAAAATTTTTAATTAAAAAAATAAGTTTTTTATTTTTAATTTAAATTTCTGTTTATAGTGGATGAAAAAAATAATCTTAATTGGAGTAATTTTGAGTATAATTGAGTGCATTTATGATTTTGGACTCACACACACGCAAGAGTTCAATAATTTTTTATAAATCTGAATTTTTAGCTGCAAGAAGTTACCTTTTTTTTTTCTTGATTTATTACGAATATTTATTATGAATAAATTATACTTTTCAATTTATAAGTGATTCTGTTTACAACGAGAATTCAATTTGGAAAATATTAAAAAAGATATATGTACGTGAGTTTAAAAAAAAAGTTATTTTAGATTTTTTCCCCCCAATTTGTGAGTTTGAAAATCAAATTATTACTACATTTTTTTCATTTTTTTAAAAATAAAACAGTAGCATTAGCAAATTTATTCTAAGTTGGATAGATGAATAATTAATAAAAACTATATAATTAAGCATGCTCGAATAAAACTGATATGTAGATAATTAAACGACAACATATTTTTCTGCTTTGAAAGTAGAAATAAATAAACTTATATAAATAAATAAACATAAAAATAAGAATCATGGACTCATTAATTCCCCAATAAAATAATGCAAAATTCACTTAATATGCGAAAAAGGAATAAAAAAGATAAAGCTTTTTATGCGGATACCTACTGAGAACCCAGTTTGTTATTATTATGCGGATGCGAAACGAAACGCAAATGAATAGGAAAGGGACAAACGAGATGCAAAAAGAAAGCAACTGCAGCATAAGATTCCAAACCCCCTGCCCTGAATCGGGTCACCGCGCGCGAGATGCGGTAACTCGACCGCAAAGCTATCGGGATGCTTTTCCTTATGCGACGAATCGACCTTGTGACACCTTGGTGAATCTTTGCGCCTTAATGCCCTTCTCAGCAGGTCTCCTTTTAGCTCCGCTTCCGGGAGTGTCTAAATGAGCACACCACTTTTCCTACTATTTTTGGCTTTTTGGTTTGACAGTTTATTTGGCTCCCAGGAAAAAAAGGTGTGCTCCCTTAGAAACTCTCTTCCTATCCTCTCGGGACTATTTGCATTTTAGTCCCTCCTGAGTTCTATTATTTGCAAGGAGTGCATATTGCTATTCCCGTAATAGCCCCTATAGGGGGAAAATACATCCTTAAAAGAAATTTTATTTTCTCTAATTAAGTTTACCTCTAACTAATAAGTTATTCTACTTTAGTTGATAGTTTTGGAAGACTAATATCGAAAATTAAATATTTAAAAATTAATATCTAAATATCGATGATTTCAGGATCAATATACAAAAATCCTTTTTTTTTTATCTACTGAAAGTTTCCAAAGGAGCACACCATTTTTTCCTATTGGGTGTACCTAAGAACGGCCCGGGCTGAAGTCTAGTGGGCTCACTATGAAAAGTGATGTGCTCCTTTAGTATCTTCTTCCTGGTGAAAATTCCACTCTATTTTTGCCTTCAAACTCTATATATATACTCTGGGCACCCCTTTGTTTTCTCTCTTGACCTCCGTTTCATTCCTTTTCCAATAAAAGAGAGATCTGAAACGAGCTGACAGGAAAAAAATCAAATCAAAATCAAAATCCATACAGAACGTGAATAATAATTTAAGAGAGAGAGAGAGAGGATCATGGCACCAGACCTGGGCCTTGATCTGAAGCTATCCACTCCCAAGATCATCTCCCACTTCTCGAAAGAGGCCTCGTCGATCCAAGACGATGAGAAAAGGATCGCCAAGCTCGAAGAATACGTCACGAGACTCGAAGAGGAGAGGCGAAAGATCGAGGTCTTCAAGCGCGAGCTCCCTCTCTGCATGTTTCTCCTCAACGACGGTAAATAAAAATTAATTTTTTTCCCCTCTTTTTCTGATAAAGATTGGGTTTTTTTTTTGTTGATGGAATGTATTTTTATTTTAATTTGAGTTCAGTGATCGGCGGGATGAAGGATGAGCTGGAGCATTGCCGGAGTGAGAAGCGCCAGGTTCTGGAGGAATTCATGCCCATCAAGAGTAAATTAGAGGAGGATGGAGGGGTAAAATTGGAAAAGGATTGCAAAGACAAGATGAACTGGATGAGCTCCGTTCAGCTTTGGAGCGACAATTACAACGATTATAATAGCAAAAATAATCTTAGCAGCAACCAAAACGACTCAGAGGTGCACCCAGCAAATGAAAATCAAAACAAAATGGAATTTTTAATCATCTTCTTTAAAAAAAAAAAAAAAAAAATCTGATTTTTGGGTGGATTTTTGTTTTTTTTCTTGATTTTAGAGTGGCGACGAGTCGGATCACCGGCAGGAGAGCGAGACGCCGTCGCTGGAATCGAAGAGTAAGAGCTTGAGAGGCGCATTCGTGCCGTTCAAAGGGACAACAGCAGTGGCGGTTTCTGGCATCTCGAGGGAGGAGGATAAGCTCACCGGGGGGTTACCGGATCTCACCCTTGTCTCTCGCCCCGTTTCCGCTCTCCCTTCGGATCACCGCTCCGCCGCGTCCAAGCCAATCGCGAGGTGCCAGGTGTCCCTTCCCGTCATCAGCCACGTCGCCCTCCACTCGCAGCAGCAGCAGCAGGTCCCCCGCAAGGCCCGCCGCTGCTGGTCGCCTGAGCTCCACCGCCGGTTCGTCGTCTCCCTTAAACAGCTCGGCGGTGCCCAAGGTAATAATAACAGCAACAAAAATAAATATTACAAAATATTGCTCCATAATTTCCAGTTTCAGTAAATTTTAATCGAGTCTGTACAATGCAGTTGCTACTCCGAAACAGATCAGGGAGCTGATGAAGGTCGACGGCCTGAGCAACGACGAAGTTAAAAGCCATTTACAGGTGAATTGAATTGAATTGATTTGATTTTTCTCTAAAAATCTCGTAGTAATTCTTTGTTAACTTTTTATGGGATGAACGAATTAGTTTCTATATACAGAAATACAGGCTGCACACGCGAAGAGTGCCCAACTCATCGTCTTCGGCCAACAGGTCCGTGGTGGTGACGGATGGCCTGTGGGTTCCTCAGGAACAATGCACGGCCTCTCAACAGAGCGCTTCGCAGTCTGGATCGCCGCAGGGGCCTCTCCAGCTGGCCGGCTCCTCGCGGGCGGTCTCCGCAACTGCTGGGGACAGCTGCGAGGAGGATGGCAAGTCCGAGAGCTTCGGCTGGCAGTGAAGTGGGAAGGAAAAATAAAAAATAAAAAATATGAGACATTTCCTTGTTGTTGTTGTTGTTGATGTAGATAGTTTTATTCCAGTTCTGGTACCTGCGAATGAGACTGACCGCCGGAGGAGTTGGAGATGGATGTACAGATGAATTTGAGAGATTTTGCCCGATATAAAACTCATATACATACCATAATATATACTAACGTATTGATTTTCGAGTACAATAACTTAATCTATGTAGGATAGACGCACGCTATATCTGTTTGTTCCTCAAATCTTTATATATTATGATTTAGTTTTCAAATTTTCATATTTAGTATTTAGTCTCTCAAATTTCCTAAGTTACTACAATTTAGTTCCCTTCTTAATTTTTAACCTGATATTACTATTTTATTCCTCCTTATTCATTTTTCTTCTCCTCCTCTCTTTTTCCTCTCTTTTCCTTTTTTTTTATTATTCCTCCTCTCTTCTCTTTTCTCTTCCTCCTCTTTTCTTTATTGGGAGAAAAGAGGAGGAAGAGAGAAGGAGAAGAGATGAGGAATAATGAAGAAAATGAGAAGAGAGGAGAAAGATAAAGAATGAATAACGAGGAATAAAATAGTAATATCAGGTCAAAAATTAGGGAGAGAGACTACTTTGTAATAACTTAGGAGATTTGAGAGACTAAATCCTAAATATGAAGATTTGGGAGACTAAATCCTAAATATAAAGATTTGGGAGACTAAATCATAATATATGAAGATTTGGGGGACAAATCAGTAAATACCCCAAAGTTTACTTTCATTGTTTCATTTGTTTGTTTAAATTAGAAGAAAATTGAAAGTTATTTCTATTAGGATTATGGAGATGTTGCGTATCAACTCTATTTTCATTTTTATTTTTCAAACATTCTATTTTCATTTTTCTCTTCGTCTAAATTCTAGAAATAAGATAAAATAATATATTTAGGAATAAAAGAAAATAAAATATTCTATTCAATTCTCATAATTACTTTTCGCATCTAATCAAATACTGAACATTTTCAGATCTAATCAAATACTGAACATTTCTCCTTTATATTCGGGAACTTCTAAAGGGGTACAAGTTTTTTCCTAGTGAGCCCAGATTTCCTAGTGAGCCCAGTAAGTTTTTCATAAGAAGGGAAATTTCTTAGTGAGCACATAAGATATTCCCAAAATACCCGTGAGCACATAAGATATTTCCAAAATATCCTTCGCCCTATATCTCCTCTTCCTCTTCCTCTTCTCTCCTCATTTCTCCTCCAAATCTAACCCAAAGTCACTCTTCCTCTCCCACTTCCACTCATCCTCTCCATACTTTCTCTCCTCATTTCTCCTTCGAAATCTCTCTCTCTCCCCCTCCCATTCGTAGACCTCCCGCCGCCGCCGGATCCCGCCGCCGCCACCGTTGTTTCTCCCGTCGCTGCCTTCCCGCCATTACTAAGTGAGTTTTCCTAATTTAGTAATATTTATTGTAAAATTTAGTTATTATTATTTTTGGATTAAACAACTCTTGAATATTAGGGTTTGGTGATTTTGTTGGGTTTGGGAGGAGGAAGAGGGGATGAGGTAGCAAGTTTAGTTGTAGTATTTTTTTTGTTAATTTTAATTATTAATATTTAAATTGTAATTATTAAGAAAATTTAATATTGTAATTCCAATTTTAAAATATGAGAAATTTAGTTATTTTTTATAATCATGAACGTTAGTATTAAAATTTATTAGTTAATTATGAAGTTTGATAGTATTGTCCTAATGGTTGATTAAATTGCAAAATACAGTTTTAGTGTCTTTAAAATTTAATATTATACTATCTTGCAGGGAAAAAAAATTAGACAAAAAAATGATATTTGTAGCAAATTTTACTTTGTATGTTCATATTTACATGTACAGAACTTTGTGTTATGAAAAATAACATCTAAAAATGAAATATCTTTGTATTCCATAGATGGATCCGGCGGAATCTTCTCGCGTACGACCAACTGCCTCGTTAAGGAGGAAGAAAGTAGCATTTCGACCACAAATCCATCGCCCGATACGAGAGCGAGAAATCGAAGTTAATGTAGATCCTGAATTTAACGTACAAACTCCTATATTGATAAGAAATGAAAGTGCAAGACCATATGAAGAAAATTTTGATACAGGAGGCTCTCAAGATTATCTTCATGAGTCAAATTACCGCGGTCCAGTTGATCAATCCACTCCTGATGCACCCGATACGACATTTATGTCTCGAACCAGAAGCAGACGTCAATCCCCGAGGAAGACAAGGAGACAGTGATTAGATTATATTAGTTGTGTATTGATATGGATGTTGTAAGGAACTTCAAGTGGTCGGTGTAATTGTTTTTTTCAAACATTTTGAAGAATTTGTAGAATATATGGTTTTTGTTTGTAATGAACCCTATTATTTGTTTTTGTTCGAGGAATATATACACTACGTTTGTATTTGATCTTATTTCTTTAATTTGTATGAGATCTTGTTTGTTTTATACGTAGGGGACCTTATTTATAATCTTCACTATATTATTGTATTAGTTATTGTATAGTTGTATCATTGTATCGGTGTATCAGTGTATCATTGTATCGTTATATCGGTGTATCAGGAGTATCATTGCATTTGTGTATCAGGATTATCATTGTATCGGTGTATCAGTGTATCATTGTATCGGTATATCGATGTATCAGTGTATCATTGTATCGGTATATCGGTGTAGTAGTGTATCATTGTATCGGCGTATCGATGAATCAGTTTATCCATATATTATTGTATCGGTGTATTAGTGAATCATTGTGTCTGTGTATCAGTGTATCATTGTATCTTTTTGCTTCCTTCACTATATTTTTGTAATAATGTATAATTATTTATTAATATAAGTCCGTAAAGTGAAGTTAAATTGGATAAACTAATGATATATCAGATTATTACATAAATAGAGTGGGTGAGGTATCCGGAGTAGCAGATCGGGTCAAGCTCCTGTCCGGACTAACAGTCCGAACAGGGGAGATCTGTTCGCACTGTCAGTCCGAACATGACTGGCCCGTTCGGACTGACAGTCCGAACAAGACTCCTTAGTCCGAACAGGGCCCCCCTGTTCGGACTCTCAGTCCGAACGGAGCGGGAGCTTGGACGAAGAGGAGAAGGAGGAAGGGCAAAATGGAAATTTTTTTTAAAGGGTAAATGGGCGATATTAACTTGGCTCACTAGGAAAAAAGTTGTGCCCCTTTAGAAGTTCCCTTGTATTCCACCACTTTTATACTGTGGGTGTGGGCATCTCACACTTGGTTACGTCACAAAGGCATGAACTAGCTGTTAACAAATTGGCAAGGGAATCAAATAAATTAAATTGTTACGTATCAACAACTTCATTCTGTTCGCCACGTGTACAATCATCCTAGTTTGTATGGTTGTATCAAATAAATTTGACCTTCGGTAACACAAAAGGAAGCCTTATTAAGAATTTCGTTGTTGTTCTCTCTGTTTTTTTTTTTTCAAACTCGTATATACATCATTTTTGCAACATTATCAAAATTGAATTCTCATGAGAAGATGAACACAGAATCTCTCATAAATTGGAGAAGGTTATTATTCTCTCTTGCAAAAATCATTGTAATTTATATGTTTGTCAAAAGTTGTAAATAAAGTATTTGGAAAGTGATCAAAGTTAATTTCTTCTCCAGAAAATTGGGAGAAGGAGTGAACTAGTATAACTAAATGAAAATCACTTGTTAAAGCATAAATCTCTAATAAATTCTTTAAAATATAATTAAATATCTCATTTAATATATATTTTTTTATTAGATGAAAAAGTTCCAAGTCAAAACTAAGAACAGACAGGTTCAAGATCTATCCAATTCAAAATTTTAAGGGTTAATTACACTCAGACCCCTTGTAGTATGGGACATGTAACACTTAGATCCCTGAAATTTAAAACTCTCACTGAGACCCCCTGGATCAGGGGGTCTGAATGTAATTAAAACACAGTGATTTAGATACTTCAGGGGGTCTAAGTGAGAGTTTTAAACTTCAGCGGGTCTAAGTGTTACATGTCCCATACTACAGAGGGTCTGAGTGTAATTAATCCAAATTTTAAATTAGAACTAAAATTTTTTTCTTCTTTAATTGAAAATTTTAAATAATACCTGGCATTTGGATGGACCCATGAGATTCTCATACCTAGCCAAAAGTTACTCATAGGGCGGTCTTGATATTGTGTCGATAGTGTATCAAAGTTCAAGGCCAGGATTGTGGGCCGCAACGAGATAAAATGGGCTCAATTGTGTATGGGCAACAATTCTTCTAAAAATCCTGAAAAATTCCTACTAAATAAAAAAAAGTATAAAATGAAATTGAGAAATTTTGAGGATCAAAAAGTACGTGCCTATTAACAATTCTTCGAAGTGCTCATCGAAAACTCTCATCAACGCATGTTGATGCAGCAGCAGCGCATGTTGACATTGCAATGTCACATCGATGCGATAAGAATGTGTTGGCCACACGAGTGCACTTCGCGACACTTGAAATATTTATCAAAATTTGAATGCATTCTCTTTGACTTGGAAGTCACCCAATTATTGGTGTTTAATGGGCTGGGCGTGCCCAACGCGTGCTGGGCACGACCCAGCACCTCGGCTCGGCTGGGCACGGCCCGGCACCTCGGCTTGGGCCGAGGCCGGCCATGCCGTCGGCACGGGTCGGCCCGGCACGCATTAATACTTTTTTTTTAAATATAACCGTTGGGGGAAATTGTGGGGTTTTGCAATTTTTTTTTGCAAATAGCCCCCAACGGCTATTTTTATAGCTGTTGGGGGGTTTCTTGCAATTTTAAATTGCAGATTTTTTCCCCAACGGTCAAAATAGCCGTTGGGGGTTTTTGTAATTTTTTTTTGCAAATTAAAACCTTTCTTTCTCTATAAATACCTCATTATCTTCTCTATTACCATTCATCATTTTTAACACCAAATTCATTCTCAAAAATCTTCTAAAATCTTTAATTCTCAAGAAGTCTCAAACAAAACAAGTAGCAAGTTTCAATCAAGTGATCAAGAAGTCTCAAGCAAGCAAATCTCCCAAACAAGATCCAAGCAAGTTTTCTCATTGAAGTAAGATTTTCTTCGCTATTTCGGTTTCCAGCTTCATCTCTCTAACTAGATATTTCACACTCTCTCTCAAATAGTTCACCGGTTAATAGATATTTATAATTTAAAGTTTTTTTGAGAATTTTAATTAGTTTTTTTCGGGATTTTATTAAAATGGATCAACACTCGTCTGACGCTTCTTGCTCTCAAGCCACGGGTTCTTTTACTCCCTTTTTAACTGATGAAGAATATCAAAATCTATGTCAACCCTTAGAACAAACTCCTCAAATACCATTTTCTGTATCTGAGGAAGAACCAACTGATACAACCATACCCGAAACACAAACTACCACATCTACTAGGGCTGTTAGATCCGACATATGGAAACATTTTGAAAAAATAATAGAAAATAATGTTAGGAAAGCTAAGTGTAAACACTGCCATAAAATTTATTCGTTTCCTTTAGGTAGCGGAACGGGTCATCTTAAAAGACACCTAAAAAAAACTCACCCACCAAATGTACCACATCAAACACAAATAAGCACATTTGGTGGATCATTAGATATACGTAAATATGATCCAATTAAAACAAGAGAACATTTAGCAAGATTTATAATACATGACGAACAATCATTTACATTTTCGGAAAATCGCAAATTTGAAAGATTTTGTAAAGCAGCATTTACCGACGAATATAAAAAAGTCTCACATTCAACATCTACATCCGACATGTTCAAACTATATAAAGAGTAGAGGGACACTTTAATAGCTATTTTTACTTCTTTAATTTTTAGAGTTGCTATAATTGCAGATTATTGGGAAGCTAAAAATATAACTAATTATTTATATGTAACGGCACACTATATAGATCAAGAATGGTGCATACATAAAAGAATAATAGGGTTTAGGGTATTTGAATTTTCTCACAATGCACATATTTATAACAATCCATTCTAAGTGTTTTTTCAGCTTGTGAAATAGAAAAAAAAAAATTTAATACTTCTAAAAATACGGCCGCAATTAGAATTCTTAAAAATATTACAAAACCAATTCTAGATGGAAAATTATTCCACGTTAGGTGTATTTGCCACATACTAAACTTATGCGTTCAAGATGGATTAAAAATAGTAAATGATTCACTAATGAAACTTAGGTATACATTACTTTTTATTAAAGATAGTGGGCCAAGAAGAAAAGCATTTAAACAAATATGTAAAAATCTGAAAATATCACCTAGAATTGTACCTATAGATGTTAGAACAAGATGAAATTCTATATATAAAATGTTAAACATAGATATTCAGTATAAAAATGTGATAAATACTTTTAATGAAATGGAGTCACCAATGTATAGTTTAGATAATAATGAATGTCACCAGTTGCATTGCATTTCTAAGTTTTTAGGCAAATTTGAAAATGCAACTAGAGCACTGTCAGGAACTTATTACCCAAATACACACATTGCATTATATTATCTAACCGAAATTAGTTCGGTTTTTAATAAATGTAGAAATCACCCTATACTTGAAAGTATTGTTGAATCTATGAAAATTAAATTTAATAAATATTTTAAAAATTTTCCATACTTATTATATTTTGCAACTGTTGTGGATCCCCGTTGCAACTTAGATGGACTTGAAATATTAATAGATTTATTTTTTACAAATATGTCTTATGAAAATAATATGACGAATTTAGTTAATGATATTAAAACATGTTTAGATATTATGTATAAAACATATGAAGATATGTATGGTGTGCTAACACAAACTACAAAAGAACCATCTACTATGGAAATTTGTAATCCAATAATATCATCTGTATTTCACAGAAAAAAGGCAAGACAAACTAGTACATATTTTAATAAATTATATTATTATTTAGAGAGAGTTAACTATGAAGATAGCGCATCCCATGAAAATTATGAATCCTTTGATATTTTGGCATGGTGGAAATCACAGGAAAAAACATATCCCGTGCTTTCCAACATGGCCCGTGATTTACTAACTCCTCCAGTGTCTACTGTAGTATCGGAGTCTGCTTTTAGCGCAGGTGGTAGAGTGTTTACGGACTTGAGAATCTCAATGACGTCGGAAATATTGGAGATGTGTGTCTGCTTGAAAGATTGGTACGACGCAGAAGATAGGGAACAAGACTTGACTAATGAAGTTGTACTAGAGACTTTAGGCTTACCAGAAGAAAATGAAGCATGATTAAAAGTATTTAAATTTGTAAGGATTTTTATGTATTTTCAAATTTTTTTTTTTTGTAATTTTTAACTCATAAATCTCTAAGAAAATATATTAAGAACAAGTTGAGAGTGACGGTTAGGGTCCTCTCCCCTTTCTTCGGGTTTTGTATAACTTCTAAAAAGATTTATAGAGCAATTATATGAATGTAATGAGATTAAATATAATATAATATTTGTTTTTATTATTATTACTTCTTGTTAAATCTAGTTAAATGAAGCTATGTTTTCTCTTTAATTTTTATTTGTTTTTTTAAAAAACATGGGCCGGCCCGGCCCGGGCACAGCACGGGCCCGTCGTGCCGTGCCGGCGGGCCGAGCCCGGGCCTAGGCCCGGGTGACCGTGCCGTGCCGGCGGCACGACACGTCCCAAAGGAGGGACGTGCCGGGCCAGGCCAGGCCGGGCCGGGCACGGCCCGATTGTCACGTTTACACCCAATAGCATAAAAGTGAAAAAAGAGAAGTTGGCCAAAAATAGTTTGGCAATATGTCGCCTCTCCATCATTATTATGTAATACCAATGAACGACAGTACTAAGAGAAATTTTCAAGAAAGTACGGCTACAAGAAGTGCAACAAGCCCAATTTTCATGAACTATAGACTATGAGTTTGTGCGCTAAAGCCTAAACTTCAAACAACATAGCGGTAATTTTAACTAGCTAAATTTGGCCTGTAAATGCATCAATTATCATTCCTAGTTGGCGCAACTCATGAAACCCTCCAATAGATCACAATATAATCAATGAGAATGGTGCAAAAATTCCTGTGCACTCTGAAATGTAGGAGATTGCTCTAGTAGTATACTAAGTAAAGTCTGAGGTCGATTCCTACAGTGACAGTAGTTTTGTTGTAATTTCAACACTAGGAGAAACTCACAGCACTAAGCAAAACGGTTAAAAGTATTGTTTGGAGAAGATTTGAAACAAACATAATGCTTAGATAAATGAATGATAAAGAAATAGAAGCATTGTCCAAAGTATCTTGAAACCTTCCACTGTGGTCTCCATATCTTATTTGGTAAAAATTTGATCTCTTTTCGATTCCATTGAATTTGACAAATGATTACAATGAAAATCAAGGAAAAAGAAAAATACAAGACAAAGGGGATTGCTTATTGATCACCTTCTTTTTCAAACATGGGCTTTTGAAGTAGTTATAGGGCGTCATTCTTGTACTTCATTGATGATCTGATGGTTTAGAACTCCGACTGTGGGAATTTCGAAAAGAACAGGGAGCGCCTATAGCCTTTTGCTACAAGTCGGGCTGCTAAAACATGCTCTCGCGCTTAGAGAGATCTTACCAAAAGTCCTTTTAAGCTTCCTCTTGATACCTATTTATAGACAAGCGTCAATATACCAACTTTCCATCTAGATATTAATGGAAATCCTTTTCTATAATGATAATCCAATCAAATATATGATTTTTCTGTTAATTGGATCTTAGTTGGATTTGAGGTAATTAGATATGATTGAATCTGTATTTCTATTAAAAATCCAAAGAGAGTCTCATCCTGGATTGCTTTTCACGCGAAACTAATAGCCTCGTATACTGAGTCCCGTGTACTGAGTTAGCCTTACATGCTGAGTTAGTCGCACGCTGTCTTAGCCTCGTGCCTAATTTAGTCTCTCATGTTGAGTTTGTCTCACGCTATGCTAGGCTAATAGCCTTGCAATGGCTAGTGTTGAGTCAAAATTTTCATTCTACAAGACCCGTTCCAAAGTTTATCAATTTGTAACTAGTTTTAAAATACATTGGACTTCTTTGTTAAGATCTTGTCATGAAGTTGTGAACTTAAACTATTCATTCGTTGATTGATGAGCTGTTCAGTGACCATAGTATAATATCTATCGAGCGATTGATGACTACCAGAGAAAAGCATTAACGTGTAGCCTCGAATGATCTTGTTGATGAGTAACGATATGGGGGTACTAGGAACCCTTTGATTGGTCGCTTTGATTGATTCAAAACTATGAGAAACTCTTCAATTTCTTTGCAACAGACTATTGCGTGAGACTATTCAACTTTGTCTTATAGTAAAAGGAAAGTGAAGGAGTCCTTTTTTTTTCTCTTTGTTTATTTCCACAGAGTCCATGACTTCCGCGTTTACGTGGCGAGAAGTTGTATTGCCTTTGAGCTAGAAAATTTTGAAGAAATGAACCCTTCATATTTGCATTGATTGAAATTCAACAATCAAGATTACACCGTTGCTCCCATTTTGAGTATCGGATTGCATAATGGTCTTTTGTTATGAAGGATCTCCCACGATGGTTGTCATCTCTTATTTGCTAAAAAATACACTCATTTTTAATTCTATTGATTGAATTACAATTATTTAATTACAATCAAGAAGGGGGGAAAAGAAAATTATAAGGGAAAGGGGATCGTTTATCGATCACCCTCTTTTTATTATGGATTCTTCATGTGGCTATGAGGCTTCATTTTTGTGTCTCGTTGACGATCCAACGATCGTAAATGGGAGAGAAAGAAGGATGAAGAGGGTGGAGCCAGCTCTTGCTTCTCTTGGACTTCTCTTAACGGGATGATCGCTTGATTTCTTGACGTTGCCCATGGGCACGTATGACCAAAAACCAGTTAGGATGCACTAGCGAGCACGTAAAATAGATGACCTTGTGTGTTTGCAAAATTGCCTTTAAAAGTCTCTCTTGGTGCCTAGAATGGGAAATTATATATATATATATATATATATATATATATATATATATATATATATATATATATATATATATATATATATATATATATATATATATATATATATATATATATATATATATATATATATATATATATATATATATATATATATATATATATATATATATATATATATATATATATATATATATATATATACGCGTGCGCGCGCGTGCGAATGAGCATAAGAGAAATGAGCCACGACCTCACTTAAATTACTTGAGTTGGGGTCCATTTACACTGTCTCCAATAATTATTTTAAACTTTTTTCTTTTGAATTATGATCCCGACCCTCTAGGGTTCACTCATACCCACTTTCTTGAGTTTTAGTTTTGATTTGATCTTCCATCAAGTAAGTACAAAATTAACAGTTTTTGGTGAAAACAACATTTTGTATCCACCTTATGGAAAGTGCAAATAAACTTCAAAACCCATGAGATATGATCCTAAATAAGTTAAGAATGTAGTGATTATGATCCTAATACAAATTTTAATTAAAAATAATAGGATGAACTTTAATGGGATGAGTAATTATACATGTATAACTTAAATTGATGAAGTTTAAACTAATCCTTTTACTATTGTTGATCAATAATTTGATGGAGCTATTAGAAAATGGAAAGATAAATGGATGAGAGTATGCATAATTTTCAGTCAAAATTCAAATTTAAAAAGGTTGTTCTCTTTAGATAGTAGAGACATTTACACTGTAATCAAATACAAATCTCTCAAATGTATAATTTCCACTGCAATCTCTTCATGTTTGCTAAATTATCATTCTCCTAATTGTTGTATTAACATATTCATGAGAGAGCTACACATGAACTTAGAACTTTTGAAAGATTTTATAATTATAAATTAATTTTTTTTTTAAATAAGTAACATCTCAAGTTATAAAAGCTGAAGCATTTTGAATGAGGAAAATATTAAACAATAAAAAAATATTCTATTATGATGTACTTATTAGAGTTTTTTTTTTAAGTAGATTAATTATAACAAAATACTAGTAAGAAAAAAATATTAATAGCAAATTATTCTTAGAATTATGCGAGTTTCCTACTTTACAATAATATATTTAGACTTACTTATTATAACATAAAAAAATCTCACTCTATCATTTTCGAAAATAAACAGTAATAAATATTTCCAATTATTTACAAGATTTCCCACTTATAAATGCTGAATAAAACTACTTATAAATGCTGAATAAAACTAGTGAAAAAAAAAGGAAGGCAACAAAAAGAATATAATCATGCCACCTCAATTTATATTTGGAATTTTTACATATTGTCCCTTAAAGCTTTAAAAATTAGAATTTAGTCTCTCAAATTTTTATATTTATAATTTAGTCTACAAATATTTTAAATTACTACAATTGAGTTCCAGTCATATTTTTGACCCGAAATTTTCGTTATACCCCTGAATTACTTCACTTAGTCCTCTCTTTGCTCTTCCTCATCTTTTATCTCTTTTTATTGGATTCTTGTCTCCTTTTTTCTTCCTCTCTCTCTTCTCTCCCAATTAATCTCTAAAGTGAAGTAACTCAGGAGAAACCAATAAAAAGAAGTAAGAGACAGAGAGGAGAAGAATGAAGATGGGAATCCAATAAGAAGAGAGGAGGAAGAGAGAAAGGATGATTAAAGTGAAATAACTCAGGGTATAACTGGAAATCTGGACAAAAAATATGGCTTGAGGACTACATTGTAGTAACTTAAAGGCTTTAGGGACTAAATTATAAATATGAAGATTTGGAGAGTAATTCTAATTTTTTAAGATGTTAGGGACAGATATGTAAAATCCCCTTTATATTTTATACAAAGGGCGGGCTCTTTCATAAAAAATTAAATACAAAATTAATTATGTTAAAGAAAGGAATATTTTTTTTTTTTCGCAATCTTCTCCTTCCATTTCTGTTGGGATCTGAAGCCCTCTCTCTCCCCTCAAAAAATGGCGGAAATCCTTCCTAACGAGGCGGACTCGATCTCTGAGCACACCAAGGCGACGACTCAGTAGCAGTACACTCCTAGTAATAAGACTCTTCACTCTCAATCTAAACTCCTCCTCTAATTTTTCTCCTTTTTTTTTCCTTTTTTCCTCTATTTTCTCTTTATTATTCTGTAATAAAGTTTCCAATTTCTTCAGCTAAATATCAAGTACTCTTCGTATTGGCCGCAATTGATCTCTTCTTCTCTATTTTTTCTCCTGCTTTAATTATTTTAATTTTCTAGCTGATCCTCTGTAGGTAAGAGGAGATAGGCAATTAGATCTGATTTTTTTTTTCTTAATTTTTATTTTAAAAAAAGAAAAAAAAAGATCATTATCGGATCTTAAAGAGACAAAGGCTAAAAGAAATCTCTTGCAACCCAAGAAAAGATTTGTGGTCCGATCCCTTTCTGTAACCATTACAAGTACTGTCAGTTTAATGATGGTGGAAGTGAAAGCAGATAGAAACCCTAGCCCCGGCTCTCTCTCTCTCTCTCTCTTTGTTTTTCTCTTTTTTTTGCTATTTTAGGATAATGTGATTAGGTTGGGGATGTCGTCCTCTAGCTCCCCGTGCGCCGCCTGCAAGTTCCTGCGGCGTAAGTGCACGCAGGGCTGCGTTTTCTCACCGTACTTCCCGCCGGACCAGCCGCACAAGTTCGCTAACGTGCACGGCGTGTTCGGGGCCAAAAATGTCGCCAAGCTTCTCAACGAGCTCAGCCCGGCGCAGCGAGAGGACGCAGTCAATTCCCTGGCCTACGAGGCCGAGGCGAGGCTGCGTGATCCCGTCTATGGTTGCGTGGGCTACATCTCTATTCTCCAGCACAAGCAGAAGATGATCCAGAACGATCTCTTCGCAGCGAAGAAGGAGCTCGCCTCTTTCATTGGGCCAGCCGCCCTCGGCCCATTTCTTCCGACATATCACTCTCCGTACAGGGCCGCTCCATTTCATCAGCAGCAGCCGCAGCACGCCATACATGGCGCATCATCGACTTCTTCTTCTTCTTCTTCTGTGCAGCCTTCTTTTGCTGTTCCCGAAACGGGTATAGGATTGGGTCTGTCAGCGTCGACTCCACAGATGTTGTTTAGAGAGCAGCAGCAGCAGCAGATTGCGGCCGCTGCACAGGTGCAGCAGCTGGCTGTGGTGACTGCAAGAGAGCAGGAGATATTGAGGAGTCTCGAGCAGCAACAGCAGCAGCAGGAGATTGCAAGGTTCGATTCCGGGTATGTGGATGGTAGGGGATTCAACAGGGGTGGCTCCGCATCATCGGTCATCGTGGCTTCGCCTCCTTCAGGCTTGGCGTTGGTTTCCCCGCAGTATATGGAGCAGCAGCTTCAGCTCCATCAGTATATGGAGCAGCATCATCAAGCACAGAGGGCCCGGAGTGATGAGGGAAGGAGTGGCATCAATCCGATACCTTGAGTCGAGCTAAAATTACATCTTATTTTTTGTTAAATTAAACTGGTTCTCAATAGCCATTTTTTTTTTTTTTTTTTTTGACCGAACCAATCTTTGGCGCTGAAGATACTAAAGGTACACAAAATTCCATTAAATTTCTTATTTTCAACATTTTATGCTCATCTTTCAAAAGGGATATTTAATTTGGAACTCATTAACTCTTAGAATTTGCTGTTTTGAGTGGGAAACCATTTTGTTGTGCAGCAATATTGCATCTTAATTATTTTGAATAGAAATAGAAATAGAGAGAATTCGATCATATTGAAATCTGAACCAACTTTTGAATCTGGCTGCAGGCTTGCAGGCCTTATCGAGCTGTAAAAAATGGCGAGAAATAAAAAAGTCGCAGGTAAACGAAGGATGTCGGTGACTCATGAGCCTCAAGTTTCTGCCTCTTTATCAGTAAATAAAGAGAGTTAGTGAGCCCCAAAATTTGAGAAACTCACCTCTAACTTTGGGGGGCTCACTAAGAAAATATTTAGCAACTCTCGTAAATAAAAAGCAAAAACAACTCACCCCCGCTCTCTCTCTCTCTCTCTAATATTTTCTCATATGATCATTTTTGTCTCTTTTTGTTCCGGATCTTTTAACCATTGTGATTAATCAAGTAACTATATTTTTTCTTTCTTTCTATATATATATATATATATATATATATATATATATATATATATATATATATATTCTATATAATCTTTGTGCATAGAACAAGCCCAAGTGTATTAGATATCATTCTGATTAACTTTAATTACTTGTTAATTGTCAGTCATGTGGGCAGATAGACAAAAACAAATTAATTAGAGAATTTGAAGGAACAACACTCAAATACTAATTTTACTGCTGAAATTAATCAATATTATTGAGTTATTGATGAGTGCAAGCTTTCTCTTCTCTTCAACATCACCTAATATTGATAGGGGAATTTCTATGAGCACACCACTTTGCTCAGTGAGCCTATCTTTTTCATGAAAACTATTCAGAAATTAGTCTTCAAACCAACCCTAACTGAAATTAGTCTTCAAACCAACCCTAACGGGGGAAAATATAGTCACAGAAATAATGACAAAGTTATAATTTTTACAACTTTTGGAGATGGACTCACAGAGAAACTGGTGCACTCAAATATAATTTCCCTATAAATAGTACTCCCTTCTAAGTCAAAACTAGGGGAGTTTCTAAAGTAGCACACCATTTTTCCTTGTGAGTCCACTTTAAAAGTTTGTTTTTATAACAAAATTGTTCCTAAATTTTTAAGACCAAACTGTCGTTATCGTCAACCTTAACTTCCCTTCTCTCTCCACGTTAACTGCTGGAGATTTTTTTTTTTTGAAAAAGCTTCAGATCTAATCCATTTGACTTGATCTACAGTATATTGTGGGGAGTTCTGTAGTAGGTTAGGGGGAGGTGGCTAGCTCTAGAGAGAAGGAGATGAATTTCTAGGATTAGTGTGGCAGTTGGGTTTTAGGAGAAGTGGATGCGAGGATGTAGGAAGTGTATTTTGGATTTTTTCAGTGTGCTCATTAGGAAAATCCCTTTCTTTTTAAAAGAGATGATAGACTCACTAGAAAAACTGGACTCGCTAGGGAAAAATTGTGTGCTCCTCTAGAAACTCCCCAAACCTAGCCATCGTTTCTCCCCTGCATCAACCTATTTTTAATATACAATCACTGTACCTGAAATATAAGCGACAGCTTGGAAACTTCTCCTTGTGTTGTGAAAACCTACGCAATGCTCATAAAACTAGACAATGTACATAGATTTCAGCTTAAATTGGTTTATGGAAATCTATGGCGATGAGAGGGCTGAACCTTTGAGTTCTTAATTAATTAATTATGTGATTAAATGCTAATATGTTGGCTTTTAGAGTCCCCATTTGCTTTGGTTTCTTCATTCTCATGTGGATTGCTACTTTAATAATCCTCTGATTTGAAACTCAAGGTTATGTTGCACGCGCAATGAGCAAGTTGAGAGGAGATATTTGATGTGCTAATTAAGATTGATTAATCAATTAAATTAATTATCTAGGCTTGGTCTGCAGGATTCAATGCTATGAATCTTTTGGAGGTTATATTAATGTGATTAGAGTAAGATTGATGGTGATATTTAGATAACATTGACAAGCTTAGAGAATGCCAGCTTTCAGTGTTGATTCATTAGTAATCTCATGTTGCACGCGCAATTGGTAAGGATCTAAATGACCATCGATGAGATATGATTGGGGCAAAGCGATAAGATTCAGAAGATAGTAGAAACGGAAGGATACTTACTCTCAAATAAAACTCTAAGGCATCGGAATCAAACAAACTAGAGATTCGAAATAGTGAAATAACCAAAAGAATCTATATCAACATCCATCAAAATTGTAGAGAGCTTTCTGCAAAGGTGATTTAAGAAAAAAAAAAAACTTTTCAAAATTATAACACTTTTTATTATATCTTTTCAATTTCATTATCATTATCAATGGTGTATAAATTAACATTATCACTTCTTTTCATTATCAAACAATATCTTCTTTTCATAATCAAATCTTCATTCAGTGTACAAAGAAGGTAGGTTTCACACCAAGCTTATCAATGAGAATGTTCATATCACTATGAACTGAGTTTTTGAAAGTAGAACTGCGTATTATTTCTCTTATTGTTTAATTTTAATATATATATTTTAATATTTTTATTAGTTTCAAACTTCTAGAGTAACTCTAGTCTGCAAAGGTGATTTTTTTTTTTTAAAAAGAACTTTTCAAAATTATAACACTTTTAGGAGAAATTCTTTGATGAGCTGAATGATTTAGTTGATGAGAGCTTAATATGTGATAAGCTCAATGAGTCATCTAACTATGTATCTTTCACTCGATAGAAACTTACACCTGAGCCATTGATGATTGAACCATAAGTTCAGTTACGACCATTTATTAAGTGTCCACCTGAGTTTGAGATGAAGACCCTTCCGAGTCATCTTAAATACGCTTTCTTTGGTTTCTTCATTCTCATGTGGATTGCTACTTTAATAATCCTTTGATTTGAAACTCAAGGTTATGTTGCACGCGCAATGAGCAAGTTGAGAGGAGATATTTGATGCGCTAATTAAGATTGATTAATCAATTAAATTAATTATCTAGGCTTGGTCTGCAGGATTCAATGCTATGAATCTTTTGGAGGTTATATTAATGTGATTAGAGTAAGATTGATGGTGATATTTATATAACATTGACAAGCTTAGAGAATGCCAGCTTTCAGTGTTGATTCATTAGTAAACTCATGCTTTGAAGTCAAGCAACAGGAATATAACCTAATTGCTTAGTCTTTATTGGATTAAATAATCTATATAATTTAGTAAAAGTGATAATGTTAATTTATACACCATTGATAACGATAATGAAATTAAAAAGATATAATAAGAAGTGTTATAATTTTGAAAAGTAAAAAAAAAAAATCACCTTTGCAGACTAGAGTTAG
Source organism: Dracaena cambodiana (assembly GCA_036321105.1). NCBI lineage: Eukaryota > Viridiplantae > Streptophyta > Magnoliopsida > Asparagales > Asparagaceae > Dracaena > Dracaena cambodiana. Next base: position 6,188,735 of record JAYEPQ010000005.1, read on the forward strand.
TTTAGAAGTTTGAAACTAATAAAAATATGAAAAAAATTTATATTAAAATTAAGCAATAAGAGAAATAATACGACAGTTCTACTTTAAAAAAAAAAAAAAATGAAAACTCAGTTCACAGTAATATGAACATTCTCATTGATAAGTTGGTGTGAAACCTACCTTCTTTGCACACTGAATGAAGATTTGATAATGAAAAGAAGATATTGTTCTTAACAGCTCTCTACGATTTTGATGGATGTTGATATAGATTCTTTTGGTTATTTTACTATTTCGAATATCTAGTTTGCTTGATTCTGATGCCTTAGAGTTTCATTCAAGAGTCAGTATACTTCCGTTTCTACCATCTTCTGAATCTTATCGCTTTGCCCCAATCATATGTCATCGATGGTCATTTAGATCCTTACCAATTTTTATATCTGAACTTGCAAATTTTGACATAAGCTGAATTACTTTAATTCGATTCCACTATTAGATTCATCAGTCTGAGTAGCTCTAAATCGATTAGTCACATGTATGATTATGATTTCTGATGGGGAAGATGTAATCAAAACAAGTTACTCTTAGATTTTTGATTGTTAAATCATGTCATGTCGGGTTGTGGTCAAACCTTTTAAGCAAGCCTCAAATGAAATTGGTTCTTTTGACAAAATTACTTTAGAATCGATAAGGAATCCAAACTTGGGTTTTTGGATGGCCTGACAGGCCATCCAAAAGCTCTGGACAACCTATCATAGATTAGTCTAGGGAAGATCGACTATGATCAAGATCTTTCAATACTGTAATTTGTTATCTATTTGTTTGAATTTGTCTCATCAAAATCTTTGATCTTCTATCTTCAATCTCCCATTTGGACTCTGGATGAGAGAGCTATGCTTGTTTGAAATTGAAGATCGAAACCTTCAGTCACGATCAACTCGGTTATGATCCTTTTTATACTTAGCAATATATCAATTTTTCCCGTTTATCAATAATCCTAGCTAATATATTAAATTCCTCATCTAAAATTCACATATTTCCTCCTTATTTTAAGATAAACAAAATCTTATCCTAAAAACCGATGCTCAAATCTCAATGTTGATCCAATTTTAGCTCAAGCAATTATAATTAAGTCATATATGTGTCTAGGGGATTTTATCTATTTTGGGAAAGGGGGGTTTGCATATGAATACTCGTTTACCTCTCCATATTCAATAAAACAGCCCTAGAAACTCTAAAGATTCGAAAATTCTTCATTTATATGGTCATCTTGAAGATTTTGGATCTCGAATAACATCTAAAAGGCAGAAAACGAAGATCGAAGGTTATTTTTTAATGTTTCGGGATTCCGTTCTTTGCGATTTGGATACGAGCAATCTCAAATTTTATCCACCACTTCTCTCACTCCAATGAAACTTTTCTAAACCTCTCCTTATAATTTACTCTTTTTTTTTTAAAAAAAAATTGTCTCGGATTTATTCAGATTTAATGGCAAAAATGCGGTTTTACCATTTTTTTCATAAAACGAGTGTTTTAAAAGTTTTTTAAATTTTATTAAAATCAGTTGTCATTCATTTCTCTTCTATTTTAGTTTATTTTTGGGTTAGGGTTTCAACCCGTAAAGGGTTAATCCCTGCGGATAGGGCTCTTTTCATTACTTTTAATTTTATAATTTTATTTATTAGATCTAGATTAATCCGCACACCTTTCTAACTCTGTTTTATTTTGTGCTTATTTTGTTTGTTTTGTAAGGTTTGTGAGAGAAAAAGTAAAGAAAATCTAGCAAGTGGTGAATGTTGGCTATTTACAACACTAACCCATACTTTCTCCAGATTTTGGATAGTTTGAGGTGGTGACTCTGATATACTCTTTCACAATAAAGACTTGAAAATGGTGTGCACAACTTCTAATTAGAAATAAGCAGGAGATCGTAGGTTGTTACTCTCATTCCAAACAACAAAATGGCAATCACAATGGGACCAACACATTGCATATCATAACTGCTCTACATGCCTTTCTTTGTTTCTTTGTTTCTTTATTTTTTTTGTAAATCTTGTAATTTAATCTACTTATAATATTAATTTGTTTTAATTTGAAGAGATTTTTATATTTATATTTTTATTTCTTATTTAGATTTTTGGAAGGGGCTTGTAAGCGTTTAATAAAACTTTGGCAAAGATTAGGACAAGCCAAGATCGAAATTGTGTAGTTCCATTTTCTTTTACGGGATAAATTAAGACTTTTACTCTTTTTTTTTTTTTTTTTATAGGATTCTCTCTAACATTGGTTTTGCATGATAGATTATTTATAGAACCGCTTTAACACTCTTTTTGCAGAATACAAAAACAAATAGTAAAATAAATATTCATTGGATATGGATACAGATTTGTATTTTCATGCAATGTACTTATAATTGTTAATCTATTAAACTTCATCATATTTTTCTACTTTCTTATATCTTTTAGTCACCTAATAATATAATTTAGATAGATTTATATTTGTTTAAAGTTTTCCTTTTCCTGCTTTTCAACAAAGCATCCTTCTATAAAAAAAAAAAAAAAAAAAAAAAAAAAAAAAAAAAAAAAATCAAACATATTAATAGGTGTTTGTTAAATCGTCCAATTCTCATCCCTACTGGCACACCTCTTACTAGGAGAGATGGGTGTCGGGATGCCATTAGCTAAGAGTGTACTTCACCGTGTAGGTGGCACACCGCTAGAGAAAGAGGAGAATGGTGGTGCCATTTACGATTACGTCAGATCCTAAATAGTAGGGATCAAGTTGTAATTTTTAAGTTTAGTTTTACAAAAATAATTTCCAGGGCACACTAAATAGCTAAAATATAATGCTTGGGCACAATATATGTATAGAAATCATTAGGCTAAACTAGTCGTTCGTAGAGATAAAGTGATTCATAGTGTATGCAAGACTAGAGATAAAAATAGCATTGGTGGAAATATTATTGTGTGCTTGCATACGAGAAAAAAGATTTTTCTCTTCTACAACACTAAAATTCCTTTCCACTATGGTGAGATTCATTTTCATAGTGGAGTTGTTGATGCACGTGTTAAGGATGAGAATGAATGGACGGTCAAATTTTTTTTCCGCTCGATATGAAAATTTTAAAGTAAAAAATAAAAATTTTATTTTCTAATTTAAAATTTTGAATATGACTGACCAAAATTTGATCATTAGACTTACTTATTCTCATCCCTAACGCACGTTTAAAGGACAAACGAAGAAAGGTTGGAAGCCGTTAAGTATTTGAACAAAGGCGTGGCAGAAACCTATATGAAAGTAAATAACCCTCTCTAATAATCAAGTGGACCTGTTAGGCCCAACAAAAACTTGGGCCGTAAAGTTACAACCCAAAAACAGACGCAAATCGGGGGAATTTCTAGATGGGCACGGGATTTTTCCTAGTGAGCCCACTTTTCCTAGTGCGCACATCTTGTATTTTCAAAAACCCAGTTTTTTCCTAGTGAGCACACCTAAATACCCAGATTGCCCTCACATCTCCCCCTCTTTCTCTCCCAAACCGTTCCCAAACCCAAAACCCTCTCTCTCCCAAACCGTTTCCAAACCCAAACCCCTCTTTCTCTCCCAAACCGTTCCCAAACCCTTCCCTCGTCGCTTCCCCTCTCTCTCGCCGACGCTCGCTTTCTCGCCGCTGCGCGCAGTCTCGCCGACGCTTGCGGTCTCGCCGACGCTCGCACGGACGCTGGCACCTCACCGACGCTCGCGCTCTCCCCTGACGCGCTCTCGCCACAGAACGCGAGCTCGACTCCAGGAGTGCAGGAGCATTAAGGAGTAAGGTATTCAGTATGATTTTAGACTGAGATTGAGTTGTTGTTGTTGGTGTTTTTTTTTTTTTTGGGTTGTTTGTTTGTTTTGTTTTGTTTTGTTTTTTTTGTTGGATTATGATTTTAGACTGTTTTAGATTGAGATTGAGTTTTATTTTTTATTTTTTGTTTTTTTGTTGTTGGGAGTAAAATTAACTACAGGCCATATAATGTGGGGTTGAGGACTATATATACGTTGTCTCCTAGTATCTCCCACTTTTACTATGCTTAATGCTAAGTTACAATGTATGGATCATTTTACTCTGATCAACTCCAGCAACCATCTATTATATTAACTTAGGCATCTAATAATTAGAAATTTATTTGAATAATATAAGGGAAGTGCATCACCAACAATACTAGTAACTGATAAATTTCATATAAGAATAATAACTGAATATACAAGCAAACAGCCTATGGTGCTACCAAAAAATTTTGTTTATTTGGTTTTTTTTATTCTTTGTAAATTAATCAAGTATAATCGAAGTTATATATGTTTTTGCCATAATATATGCAGAGGATTCAAGAAGTTATAGCAATTATTGATCCCTTCTTAGAGTAAGGCGAGACCTCAAGTAAGAGACGTCCGAGTTTGCTCTATAATACTCTCGTGAAGATAAAATCAGTTCTAACCGGGTGCACACAAATAGATATTGACACAGTATTACAGTCCGTTGCGTAATCCCCCACCAATCGTCCTACCTCTTCAAGACGCCGTCAACCCGCAAGGAAGTAACCCGCTCGGAAGTCTCGAAGAATCTAGAATTTATTGTTCTTTTTTAATATGAGTCGCAAAGTCAAAAAAAGAGTTGTTAGCATGGAACAGATATTTCCTTTAGTTTGTCGTTCTTTTAAAATGAAGTTGTACTAAAGGAACATGTTTTATATATGAAGTTGTAGTTGCCGTTGTTTTTAAATGAGGCTCAAACTCATTTTAAAGGCCGTTGTTTTTTGTTTGAAACTATAAATTATTTTAAAGGCCGATGTTGGACCGTTGTCGTTCGACATGCACGCTATTTATTCTGCAGTTAATATGTTTTGATACCAAGTTCATGAAGATATTGGATCGTTGTTGTTCGACATGCCCTGATACGGTTCTTCAATATATGTAAACCCTCATTTTGTAAACCGTATCAATTTTAGATAATTTTGCCAAACTTTTATTTTGAAGTTTTGAATTACTTGTGTATATGTTGGATCAATGATGCCAAGTTGTTGATATGTTGGATCAATCTCGTATATGTAGGATCAATGACCCCAAGTTGTTGTTCGACACACCGTATCACTTAAATTACTGAATTACTGTATCCACGATTCGGGTGATCTGAACCGGATCTTTTTAGAGATATCCGGGACTGTAAACCCAGACAGAGACACTATGTTCGGGCTTGATAACCCGGATGAGGATATCTGAATTTTAGCCACCCCGTCCGGGTTATACAGCCCGGACAGATACTCAGTGTCCAGGCTCTCCAGCCCGGACATAGGATATATGTCCGGGCTGTACAGCCCGGACAGATATCCTCTGTCCGGGCTGGATAGCCCGGATGGGGTGCTCAACTAAAACATAATTTTGGCCGCCTCCATCGGCTGCCTACAAAAGTAACAACACCATAGCAAAGGCTAAAGATTTTGTAGACAAGATGTGCATCCAACCGGAGGAAGCGCTGAAAGAATGTTAACATTCATATAAAAAGAAATCATCAAACTTATTCACACAGACAAATACAGTTTGCACAGACGGCAAAAAGATTTATCACAGCTCTGGTTAATAATAATTCTCACATAAGACCCGGTGCTTCGGAACCATAATCTCCAGAACATAACCAGTCTCGTCATAGTACGCTTCAAGCTTGGCATCTTCGGGTATTCTAGTGGCCAGCGGTATCTCTCTTATGAACTCCCCCGGCGGGCAGTGCTCGGGAGAAGGATCCGTCAGCTTGAACGTCCTGTCACGTCTCCTCACGTAAGGCATCCGACCAGTACTAACGCACAGAATCTTCACGATGCCATGAGTCAGACTGTTCCTCCATGACACCTTCACCCGCTGCTGATCGGAGAGAGGCAGGCTGACCATTATCAGATACCCCTCGTCGTCCTCGTATATCGTCTTGGCAGCAGTTACTAGCCCGTACGCGTGCCTCATCACGCCGGTGAATTCGTTCAGCCACGATGGCTCCACTGGATCCGCTCTATTTCTCCTATAGAGCTCCTCTCTCTCTCTCTCTCGCGTTTAACGCGGGAAAAAAAGGGATGCAGGTGGGAAGATGAAGGAGGAGATGTGGAAGGGCATTTTGGACTAAAAATTATAATGGCAAAGTGGTAAAAAAGAAGACTTTTAAAGTGGGCTCACTAGGAAATTTGTTGTGCCCATCTAGAAACTCCCCTTTTTTTCCCGCGTTAAACGCGAGAGAGAGAGAGAGAGGAGCTCTAGAGGAGAAATACAGTGGATCTAGTGGAGCCGTCGTGGCTGAACGACTTCACCGGCGTGATGAGGCACGCGTACGGGCCGGTAACTGCTACCAAGATGATATACGAGGACGATGAGGGGTATCTGATAATGGTCAGCCTGCCTCTCTCCGATCAGCAGCGGGTGAAGGTGTCATGGAGGAACAGTCTGACTCATAGAATCGTGAAGATTCTGTGCGTTAGTACCGGTCGGATGCCTTACGTGAGGAGACGTGACAGGACGTTCAAGCTGACGGATCCTTCTCCCGAGCACTGCCCGCCAGGGGAGTTCATAAGAGAGATACCGCTGGCCACTAGAATACCCGAAGATGCCAAGCTTGAAGCATACTATGACGAGACTGGTTCTGTTCTGGAGATTATGGTTCCGAAGCACCGGGTTTTATGTGAGAATTATTATTAACCAGAGCTGTGATAAATCTTTTTGCCATATGTGCAAACTGTATTTGTCTGTGTGAATAAGTTTGATGATTTCTTTTAATATGAATGTTAGCATTCTTTCAGCGTTTCCTCCGGTTGGATGCACATCTTGTCTACAAAATCTTTAGCCTTTGCTATGGTGTTGTTACTTTCGTAGGCAGCCGATGGAGGCGGCCAAAATTATGTTTTAGTTGAGCACCCCATCCGGGCTATCCAGCCCGGATAGAGGATATCTGTCAGGGCTGTACAGCCCGGACATATATCCTCTGTCCGGGCTGGATAGCCCGGACGCTGAGTATCTGTCCGGGCTGTATAGCCCGGACGGGGTGGCTAAAATTCAGATATCCTCATCCGGGTTATCAAGCCCGAACATAGTACTTCTGTCCGGGTTTACAGTCCCGGATATCTCTAAAAAGATCTGGTTCAGATCACCCGAATCGTGGATACAGTAATTCAGTAATTTAAGTGATACGGTGTGTCGAACAACAACTTGGGGTCATTGATCCTACATATACGAGATTGATCTAACATATCAACAACTTGGCATCATTGATCCAACATATATACAAGTAATTCAAAACTTCAAAATAAAAGTTTGGCAAAATTATCTAAAATTGATACGGTTTACAAAATGAGGGTTTACATATATTGAAGAACCGTATCAGGGCATGTCGAACAACAACGATCCAATATCTTCATGAACTTGGTATCAAAACATATTAACTGCAGAATAAATGGCGTGCATGTCGAACGACAACGGTCCAACATCGGCCTTTAAAATAATTCATAGTTTCAAACAAAAAACAACGACCTTTAAAATGAGTTTGAGCCTCATTTAAAAATAACGACAACTACAACTTCATATATAAAACATGTTCCTTTAGTACAACTTCATTTTAAAAGAACGACAAACTAAAGGGAATATTTGTTCCATGCTAACAACTCTTTTTTTGACTTTGCGACTCATATTAAAAAAGAACAACAAATTCTAGATTCTTCGAGACTTTCGAGCGGGTTGCTTCCTTGCGGGTTGACGGCGTCTTGAAGAGGTAGGACGATCGGTGGGGGATTACGCAACGGACTGTAATACTGTGTCAATATCTATTTGTGTGCACCCGGTTAGAACTGATTTTATCTTCACGAGAGTATTATAGAGCAAACTCGGACGCCTCTTACTTGCGGTCTCGCCTTACTCTAAGAAGAGATCAATAATTGCTATAGCTTCTTGAATCCTCTGCATATATTATGACAAAAATATATATAACTTCGATTATACTTGATTAATTTACAAAGAATAAAAAAAACCAAATAAACAAAATTTTTTGGTAGCACCATAGGCTGTTTGCTTGTATATTCAATTATTATTCTTATATGAAATTTATCAGTTACTAGTATTGTTGGTGATGCACTTCCCTTTTATTATTCAAATAAATTTCTAATTATTAGATGCCTAAGTTAATATAATAGATGGTTGCTGGAGTTGATCAGAGTAAAATGATCCATATATTGTAACTTAGCATTAAGCATAGTAAAAGTGGGAGATACTAGGAGACAGCATATATATAGTCCTCAACCCCACATTATATAGCCTGTAGTTAATTTTACTCCCAACAACAAAAAAACAAAAAATAAAAAATAAAACTCAATCTCAATCTAAAACAGTCTAAAATCATATCCAACAAAAAAAAAAAAAAAAAAAACAAACAACCCAAAAAAAAAAAAAAATACCGACGACAACAACTCAATCTCAGTCTAAAATCATACTAAATACCTTACTCCTTAATACTCCTGCACTCCTGGAGTCGAGCTCGCGTTCTGTGGCGAGAGCGCGTCAGGGGAGAGCGCGAGCGTCGGCGAGGTGCCAGCGTCTGTGCGAGCGTCCGCGAGACCGCGAGCGTCGGCGAGACTGCGCGCGACGTCGAGAAAGCGAGCATCGGCGAGAGAGAGGGGAAGCGACGAGGGAAGGGTTTGGGAACGGTTTGGGAGAGAAAGAGGGGTTTGGGTTTGAGAACGGTTTGGGAGAAAGAGGGGTTTGGATTTGGGAACGGTTTAGGAGAGAAAGAGGGGGAGATGTGAGGGCAATCTGGGTATTTAGGTGTGCTCACTAGAAAAAAACTAGATTTTGAAAATACAAGATGTGCGCACTAGGAAAAGTGGGCTCACTAGGAAAAATCCCGTGCCCATCTAGAAATTCCCAAAAAAAGTGATGCAGGTGGGAAGATGAAGGGGGAGACGTGGAAGGGCATTTTGGACTAAAAACTATAATGGCAAAGTGGTAAAAAAGAAGACTTTTAAAGTGGGCTCACTGGGAAATTTGTTGTGCCCATCTAGAAACTCCCCAAACCGGCCACCCCCAAAAGGCTAAACCCCCCCAAAAAAACCCTAGTAACAAAACAAGCAATTCCAAAATTAAATAAGGGGGAAAAAAAATGAAGTGGTGGCGCTTCGCCGGCGGCAGCGGCGGATCTCTTCTCGAACGAGCAGCGGCAGCGGGTGAGACCTCCCTACCATCTCATCACCGCTTGATCCGCAACTACCAGACGATCCAGGCGATCCCCCGGGAGCACACTGGGCACCAGCTCGCCGTGAAGGAGCGGGCCCAGGGCCGAGTCCCCGCCGTCGTAATCGACCCCCTCGGCCAGTCCTCTCGCAAGCAGCTCCTCACCGCCGACGCCAAGCAAGTCCGGTACCTCCTCAGCAACTTCCCCTACATCTGCTCCACTGTCTTCAACCTCCAGGTCCGCGCCGGACCCGGATCCGCGGCCGTTCTCCACTCTGGAACCGTGCTGCCCTTAAAGGCGAGCCCTTTGACTTGATTTCTTCCCTTTGATTTTTATTTTTGATTTTGTATTTGTTTTGATTGGAGGTTGTGTTGGGGTTTAGGTGCACAAGAACGAGGAGACTGGGGAGGTTCTGAATCTGGTGATGGCGTGGGCGGACGAGGGGAAGGAAATGAAGGTGCTCGTCCCTGTGGTTTATAAGGGCCTTAATGTTTGTCCCGGGCTCAAGAAGGGTTCGATTTTTATCTGATCATTTCGTTGTTTGTTTTCTTGAATTTTGGTTTTAGGGTTATTTCTTGATTCATTTATGGATTGCTGTAGAGAATTATGAGGTTGATGTTATGGTATGCATTATATCGAATAGGTTAGAGGCATTGACGGGGTTTCCCCCACCCCCCCCCCCCCCCCCCCCCCCCCCGAAACTAACATATTATGTTGGATTGGGTTTGAATATTATTCAATGCATGTGAAAAGTATATATGTCTGTTTAAAGTGTGGTCCTCTCATTGGGCTTGAAATTTATATTTATGACTGTGGTAGCATGAGGACATATTTGAATTACATTAGCGTGAAAGATAGTTCAAATTTAGTGACATTATTTTTGGTTTTTTCATGCATTTTATCAAGAAGAGTCTATTTGAGTGGCATGGAGTTATCTTATATTTTGTGATTTGAGCTGCATCCGCTTGATGAGTCAATTTTCTACATAGTTTCCATAGGACAAAAAAATTTATAGATGCTGAAGCATGGCCTCGAAGGTGAGAAACAAAAATGAAGGTGTTTTACCTTAGTTAGGATCTTATCTTATAAAAAAAAATTTAAAAAAAACTTAGGATTTTATCTCTTAATGATTTTCTTGCATATCAAATATTTTTAGAAGTTTTGGTGTTTTACAGAAACTATTATCGGAGTGTTGAACTTTATTTGAAATTTTATTTTGTTATTGTTTTCATTGATTAACAGCATAACCAATAACTCCTTTAGCTAAAATATAACATGTCATTGAGTCTTAGCATTTTGATATGTTACATTTTATTACAATGATTGTAATATTGGTATTGCTGCCCCATATTTGATGGAAGGTTATGACTTTTAGTTTGTGGTTATAGGATGCACTTATGGATTGCTCTTTGTATGATTCTTCTTGTTAGGTGCCTACTTACCAACATTAGGATAGACTTTATTTACTAAGATAAGAGATGTGAGATTTTAGTGTTTATTCATGTTTATCTTTGATTTTGAGGGACTCGTACGTTGGTGTTATTCAAAGATATAAATGTGATCGTCTATCAGACACAGGAATTAGTTGTTGTCTATAGGTTATATATATATATATATATATATATATATATATATATATATATATATATATATTTACTCAAGCCCTTGTGTAGTCAAAGTGATGGTAGGAGCTTAAACCAACCAATGATAAACTTAATAATTTGTTATATTGAACTAGTTTATAATTTTAGAAGTGAGCATGTTTCAGACATTGGATTTTATTAAAATCTAGATTTGGATATGTGATAATGGTTGTAGCTGTGTGTACATTTTATGTATGTGCCTGCATATGCACTGCCTTGTGTACCCAAAGCAATGGTACTACTATTAACTAACTTCTAATTAACTTAACATTAATACATGCTCTTTGTAAGCTGGTCAAATACAACTTAAAAAGCATTTTAGCAAAGATATATCTATTAGGTACATCTATGGTAATGAAACTAATTTATGCATCTGCCCTGTAGATCAGTATTTTCCTTGTCTTTTTGTTGATAATGCTCCTTGTTCAACATCTCTAAAGAGGATTCTAATGAAATTGCGATGGCAATTATTTTACTAACTATTTTGTTTGTATGGTGGTCTTTAATGCTAAATTAAAGTGAAGGTTGAACATTATTTCCTTCACTTCAGGGTGAAGGTTTAATGTTATTTCCTTCATGTTCATTTTCCTCTTCCCCTTTTTCTTGGTTTTCCTCTATATTTTCTCGTTCATCTTAAGTTTCTTCATGGTCATTTATTGTTAATCTAGACCCTAGAACAAAGTGTCCATACTTGTGGACATGCTTCATGTCTTATACTGGTCGACATTGTGAGCAGCACTATGGACGTGTGTATCCTCGGATCATAATTTTATGATTAGATTAGCTTGATCTGGGATAGGAGATATGGGGCTTCATATTTACTCAATTTGTTCTATAGATGCATTAGAAGTAGCCATCGAAGAATATCTTCCTCGTTTGATTTCTCTGTTTCTGCAGTTGACACTAAATAAAGGCTTCAGAGCCTGCACTAAGTGAGAGGAGAAGCACATTTAGGTGCCGTTATGATGTAGTTTTGTGTAAATGTAGAAAATAAAAAAGGTTGGTATAATGACTCATCACTTTTGATTGAACAGTGCGGATTTGAGGATCTTTTTAGACTTGTATCTATCTACAAATATGCTGCGTGCAAGAAAGGATTCACAACTAATGGCATAAAGCTTGACATTCTTAGTATGTTAAGAACGAATGAGGCTATTAGCCATACCTGCTAGCTGGCCCTTGGCAATTGAGATCCTATTTAAGCTTATGGAGATGCTGGGGAACCTCTACAGATCCTAATTATACCCCCATGGTTTTAGTATCATAAAATTAAACCTTATAAAAGTTGGTACTCAAAGATTCTAGTATTATGACCAATTAGAAGATGTCAGATTGTCCAATTTGTTACAAGGTTGAGTAAGTGCAATGTTCTTGGACCTCCGTGGGGGTAAAAGTCATGCTAGTCACTGTCACTATCAAGCGCAAGTTATTTTTTCCCCATGAAATTGCAGTTCCATGTATTACCACATCATAGTATGAAGAGATATATCACTTCTCATGTTCATAAGATTACTTAACCTGTCAACTACATCACGTGGAACGAGTCGAACGACAATTTAATTAAGATTATCCCAGTACTTCAAGAGTGATTACAGACCTAAGTATCGAAAAAGCTGCAATTAGAAAGTTCAGTATTTAACATGATGAACAGCATGGAGGACCTGTGTGTTCTGGCGCACTGGAAACTAAATGGTTGAAGCATTTTAAATATGTCACATTAAGTTGTTTAATTGACTATTCAAACATTTGCATCTTAGGATGCTGAATGGAAATTTAAGTAGTAAATGAAGTAATGAGAATATTATATATTCACTACCTTCCATTAATTTTCTTTTTAGCTTTCAATTTGAGAAGTGATTAGGGAGGTGAAGTAGCTCAAATGGCTGTGATTATTTCACACTTAATGTTGACGAATAGCAAATTCCTAGAACTCTGGAGTTTTTTCTAATGCACTCCTTTGAAGAGATACATTGTAACTAATTTCATCAATATTTAGGACAACCCTTTATCATAAATTTCCTGATGTATTACATCCAATTTACCAATTTATGAAAGAATGTAGTTTTTGGAAAGTCGCATACAAGTCTTCTCAGTGAGTCTTTATCGAATGGGTATCTCAGCTCCTGATGTTAGAGTGCAAATGAGGGTCTGGATGGTTATAGTCTTTCCTTGAATTATGATGGGTTATGTTTGTAACAGTTACTTTCTTCATTATGAAAAGGACACAAATTTTTGTCATTATATATCTGGATCTTTTTATACATCTTGTGCAAGGCTCGTAATAACCTTTTAGTGCTGAAGTAAGGATTAAGAATTTGTTGTATCATTGAGACTAGGAGACACTTCCAATGACCAAGAACTATTATATATATATATATATATATATATATATATATATATATATATATATATATATATATATATATATATATATATATATATATATTGTGGGGGGGGGGGGGGGGTTATCCAGTCCTTTGATGCCATATGTCAGAGGACGACATCTAGATCACCAACTATACTGCGTAGGTACAAGAACGAGACATGGTAAATTTGTAAAATACAGGGTGCAAGGACAATTATTTTTCATATTTAAATATTATAAGGAAAGATAATTGTGTAATAATAGAAAATCAAACTTTAAGAATGATCATAAATTTCCAATTATAAGTCATATAAACCATCAAGACATATTACCACAACCATTAAAGGGTTCATCTTCGGTGCTTAGAAAAAGTTGAAGATAAAAACTCATTATAAAGAGGCATAGTGTTCTAAATATCTGATGCCGGTCAGCCAAATTACATATCGGATACCGGATACTGGCGGAATATCCCGATATGACCCTAAATACCGGAGTGTCATATCGGTTAAAAAATAATCATATAATTGCCTATATAGAACATATTAAAATGCATAAAACAAGTTTATGGTACTTATCATGGCTTATTTGTATTTAACTTACGAATTTGCAGATACCGTTTAGAAAATCCGCATATGCACAAAGCGACATAATTATAAAATTAAGAAAAATAAGTTTTCAAAAATAAAGATAAGTGTTTCTACAATACAAAAGTGATATAATTTACAAAATTACAATATTGTCTTTTAAATGAGTTTATTTAAAACATGCTAGAAACTTTAAATATCAATTTTTGCAACACATTTTCTAGCTAGATTTAAACTCTACTGGTTCATTTGAAAGCATGCCTTACTCATCATCTGATGATGATGTGTAAGTTTCTTTCTCATCATTTTCATCTAATACGGGCCGCTGCTTAGACTTTGAAGATGAGAATGTTTTCCCTTTAGAAGTTCTACTACTCTTGAATTTGGATATTTTAACTCTTTCTTTTTTTCGGATTAGCACCCACAGCAATCGACACCTGTCGAAAAGTCAATTGCTCTCCAGAAAAGGCCTCATCATCACTAGTCTCATAAGAATCGCCATTCTTTTTCTGAGACGTGAACCATTCGATGACCTTTTCCTCTTCATTATATGCAACTAGGGGATCTCTGTTTGAAATTGAAAGTTTGTTTTTGAGCCTTGCATTGAACTTGACAAAAATTAAGACATGCAATTTCTTAGAATTTAGCCTATTTCTTTTCTTCGTATGCACCTAAATAAAGGATAATCACATGAAATTCGTTGAGAGTATATTTGTTTGGAAGAAAGAAATATTTTGTTAGCAAATGACAAATCGTAGTACCATATCAAATTTGCTCCAGTTCCGTTCACAACTCGAAAAACTGGTTGTCAAGCTAAAAATCCTCATTGTCATGATCCTCAATTCGGGAGAATCTGTCCAGTAGAATTATCACTATTGAGCTAATAATAAATATTTCGAAATAGTTATTAGTAAAATAGTTTCTTAAATTGAAAGTAGATTGAATTTTGCATTTCTTAAATTGAAATGCATATCTGGATTAATGATTTTCTTTACTATCTTTGCAAATGACGTTTCAAATGATCCATTTTGATATTGATACATTGGAAGTTACTGTACAATCTTATCAAATTTGTCATTATCATCTGGATAGAATTTGTGCATCATCTCAACGAAGCCCGACATGAACAACCCATCAGCATCAATCTCAAGCTGCTTCGCATAGTAATAGAGAGGGTCTAAGAGATTTATAGCTCTATGCAGAGAACTCTTAAGTTTTTCTCCCATCTCTTATGAATAATTTTCCATATTGGAAGATATTTCTTCTCTTCACCTCACAGAGCATCTCTTATTACCTCTTTAACAGTCTCTAGGTCACCGTACAGAAAGTCCATTGAAGGGACATTGTCTCCATCAACTTTATACAAAACTTTCACCAGTAGAGTAAATACTTTTAGCCTAATATTTGTGTTATCCCAAAATTTGTTGCTAACAATTATTTCTGCAATCTAAACATTCAAAAAGATGTATTAAAAAAATATGAATAATGTATAATCTAAATTTATATGATCATTTTTTAATTAATTTAAATAAATACCTTCTTGTCTGCATCTGTTCTGAAAAATAGCAAAAAGGATTTTGTTATGCCTCTTTAACAAAACTGAAAGCAGGGATCTGGAACAAATCATTACAAGATGTCCATATAATTTGGCTCAAACCACATAATCACAATGACAAGCGAAGAAGGAACTTTTTTTGTTTAATTTTGCATATTGAAGTATCCAGAATGGCCATCATTTTTCTTTAGAAAACATTACATATTGAGGGCAGAAGCCCTAGAAATCAAATAAATCCTCAATTTGCCAATGGAATTAAGAAAACCCAAAGAATCCTGGAAATCAAATTCCTAAGAAAGAATTATGGCAAAACAAGTCGAATGCACCCTATATTACACCACAGAAAGAAAGAAATTACTAAAAAAAAAATCAACCCACCGATGTCAGATTAAGCAGCGGCATCCTACTAGACTCGCTGGACTGGTTCATGGTTGCCTTAAGTGAATCGTTGTCGTTGGAGTTCAGAACTTCAGATAGCTTTCTTGGAGTTTACTGACATTGTTGTTGAAATCATCACATCTCATGGCAGAGAAATAGAGAAAGAGCAGGGGGGTGGGGTGGGGTGTTTAACATTGTGGGTACTGGTCAGGTAGCAGGTTCAATCCATTAATAGGTCTTTAAAACAGCAAACGTGTCGCTTTGTGTTCAACAACGAACCAAATACGAGTCCATGGCAGACACTGTTTTGCAGTCAAAGTGGTGATTAGATGCATCATAGATTACATCATCAATTTTAACTATCTAGTTTAATTTTGAAACTACTATGATTAGTCGTCGAGTAATGGCCTTTACAATATAAGAATCTTTTCATGTAAGGATGAACCTGAAAGTACTGAAAATGATCATTTCTGAAAGAGTGCTACATTACTGTGAATGTTAATGAATGGAGAATATAGACTTGTCAGACTGAGCCTACAGGTTGTCATTCTAGCCATAGATCTTGCAAGCCTTTAATCAGTTATCAGTTTGGTGATGTTGTGGTATACCGGCTAGATTTTGAAAGTTTCAACTTTTTAAGTATACCCATGAACGTGTGCTTGGTGCAGCTGAAGTTAAGATTTTTTTTTTCTGAGCTAAATAGGTTTTGGGGATGAAATTTAATAAAATTTGGTAGGATAGATTTCTGTGTGGGAATGCATAAAGATGGTTTAATGGAAAATGAATGTATAAGAACTGTAATGCCCCCCGACCCGGAAATTGTGAGTAGCGGAACGCCGTCAACATATTCGTGTATGAATATGTTGAGCCTTCGGTAGAATGTCATGATTAAAATAGTTTAGAATTAACCACAGTTTTTTCCCCAAAAAATACTAGTTATGATTATTTTTATTACTTCATGGGAATGATTATAAACTACTAGTTATGATTACATTCCCCCCTTTTTAGGATATGATGTCCTCGTTAGAGAGGCTCAGTAACACGTTAACACTTTATCAGGTGATGTGGGATTATAGAGATGGCCTCATGGATTATAGAGGTGGCTCCCTACGGATTCAAGAGGTGACTCCCTACGGATTCAAGAGGTGGCTCCTACTATTTGTGTGGTATTTTATTTCGAGTAAAATTTAGTTCCATGTGGCACTTAGTTCTGTACACTTTCGGCTAGTGTCTGGCTTTGATACCACTTATAACGCCCCCTACCCCATAATTGGGTAGTGGAATGCCGGCAACATATTCGCATAGGAATATGCTAAGTCTTCAGTAGAATGCCATGATTAAAATAGTTTGTAATTAGGTGTTGCAAATTATAGGGTTGTGATACCACTGAAAAGTATGAATATAATAAATTCAAAGAAAAGAAGCTCACTATAAATACAAGAAAAGAAGCTCACTAATCCATTAAAAGTATGAATATACCATTGAAAAGTATTATTTGCAGGTATTTTTAATAATGCTAAAATGAGTTGATGAAAAGGTACTGCAACAGGATTCAGAGAAAGAAGCTCGCTAATCCTGTTTTTTGATAACCGTGATAAGTTTCTGGAGACCACATGACTAGACATGTTTAGAGAAACTAGCTTTCGTGAATAAGCTTGAGTTGGCTGAGATGTTGTAGACATATCTGAAGTGAGTCGCTGAAGAAGGCATGTGCATTTAAGCACATTTCTGTGAAGCCCTTCTTCAAGGATGACATCCAACAGAGACTACAAGACATGGATTCTAAGTTTGTTCTGTACGTCTTGTTTTTTGCATCTGACTTGGATTTCTATGGACTTGGAGTTTGTTGACTTGAAGATGTTATCTTTGGGCTTGTCGGTTATATTCTGCTTGTGGGATGCTGCCTTGAGTTGTAATGGACTCTTCCAAGCAAGATAAAGACCGTAGTTTTAAAATAGGAATAACTTGGCATAACTGGAATATCCGAAAAATTTCTGACTGAAATAAACAAGAATTTGAAGTAGATAGCGCATTTTCTTCAATCATGTAATTTTGAGTTGAAAAATTTTGCAGTCACTTGCCCGCTGAAAATCATCTACTTCTTTGAAACAGAAAATTTTCAAATCTTTTCCTTGTCTGCTTTTTCTTTCTTCTTCTTCATGTTGAAAAAATTGCATATGGGAAATAGCAATCCTTGTATTCCTTGTATCAGAAAATAGAAAACAGTTACTGCAGAATAGTAAAATATAAGGTGGAGAACAGTGTTCTAGGGCTACTATCTTTATTCTCTGTACCTTCTCTTTATGAAGTTTATGGAGACTTTTTTGCTTACCAAGAAGGAATGGTGTTTTTTCAAGGTTAGTCTAGCAGGAAGCGATAATATTCAGAATCTTTATTATGCCATGGAAAAGCTTCACCTAGTGGAAACAGATAAGATAGAATATTAATTTAGATGGAGTTTCTTTTATGGTTTTGATAGAGTATTTCTTATGATTGAGATAGATTTTTATAGGTTTTGGATTGAGTTGATTTTATCATTATTATTAGGGATTTTATTTAATTTTGGATAGAGTTTTGATTCTATTATTATTGTTAGGGATCTCCTATCAATAAGCAGAGATTGAATTTAATAAAGTTGGTTGAAAATTAATCCTTGCATGAAAATTGCTTGAATTGAAATCTTTTTTCGTGGATTCATTGAGAGTGGGTGTGGATTCATCTAGGTGCTGAGGCACGAACCCATTTGTTCTTTTTCAAATCTATAAAATCCCTAATTTCCCTTCCATAAACCCTAATTTAGTTTCTGTGCTGCATCATCTACCTAGTGTAGTAGAAAGAAGGAGAAAAAAACAATGTGGCATTTGTAAATCTCGACTTCTGAGATCATCCTGAGTTTCTAATGAATGAATATTCATTGCATACAAGAAAGGGCAACCCTCATGAAGTTATCGGAGATTCTGTCTACGGTTCCTGCTTCTTTCCTACAGTAGGAGGAAGAATGCTAGCAAATGTATACAATGAGCTGCTCTACATCTTTCTATATCTTTCTAGTTATTTAAATTGACCACCAATATCTTTCTAGTTATTTAAATTGACCACCACCATTCTTTCTTGCTTGAAAACAGGTGGCTATCTGCAGAAGATACGGACTAGTCTGAAATACCTCTGCCCAACTGAACACATCCCTAAGAAAATCGAGGTGGATTTGACAAACCTGGACATTGGAGATAAAGTTCTCATGCATGATATTAAGTTCCATCCATCTTTGAAACTTCTAAGCAAGAACGACACGATGCCCATCTGTAAGATCTTGGCTACGAAACCTCCAGAGACTGAAGCCAAGCAACCATCTCCTGAAGCCGCATAAGACTTAAGAGGCTACTAAAGCCTATAGGGCAAACTTTGTTCATGCTGCAGATTCCAAGCAAGAGTTTTCGCCAAAGAACTTGGCAGTTAGTTCTCAAGGGCCAGGAGGCCTTGTGCGAATGAATTTATTATGGCATTTGTATTTGGAGCAGGAATCATATTAACTTGAACGATACAATTTTTGGTAACATATGACTGTTCGAATTTTGCCATTGTTGCATTGTGTGATTTTAAGTGTTAGCTTTGGGGACTGATTGCATGCTTGCAAGTAGTGCTATAAGTTTCAATTTGTATAACTGCAAGAGAAATTGAAGTAATAAAAATTGTTGCAAATTGTATTATTGTGTTTAGGCTGTAAGTTGCAAATAGTAACTAAAGTAGCAGAAAATTTTAATTTCTAATTAATATTTTGTAGTTCGTCACTTTGAAGTTTGAACTCATAGGGATTGTTATTTAGTTTTTTTTTTTTTCCCCTTCCATATTCTGATTACTGTTCTACTCTTTTTTTGTACTTCTATACTGTTAGGATTTTGAGAGTGTATCACTAATATCTTATTAAGAATTTTTTGAGAGACCATTGATTGATTGAAAGTATAAGTACAATAAAAAAATAGTAAATTTTGTTACATTTATATCCTAAAATTTTTTTTCAAGGAATTTTTTTTTAAAGAAAAAGTATCAGAGATGCACTTCTAATAGTACAGATAATTTCCTTAATTAATCTTTTTTTTAATAAACTATGATATTTTTTTTTAATAAACTATGATAGTTGCAAACTTTTTTTTCTTATAAACTATGATACTAGCAAATGAGATACTTTTCTATGGATGTCTACAATCTTTTAAAGGATCAAGGCAATAGAAAGACGCATCTCTTGATGAACTCTATCTTGTCCTCTTGTGAAAGATTATTTGCATATGTTATTTTACCAAAAGCTATTTATAAATCCATGTAATAGTATATTTTTTTCATATACAATCTCGTAAACCTTCTTCACATTGCCTACTACTTTTTTTTTTCCCTCTAAATTCCTAAACAATATCTAACCACGCGTATTAACGAGATCTTAATTACCAAACCCATTCAAATAGGGTGACATGCAATCCAAAGGGGGGCACTTGGAAGTCCCTTAACAAAGTCAATTCCCATTCCCATGATAGGTTGAAATAATTGCAATGTCAATTGGCCCCACCTATCTACCTACTCACATTACAAATAAAATAATATATTCATTTTTATTCTTGTAGTAAATATTTAAAGACAGCTGGTTGCCACTCCTTTAGACAATAAAAATTCTATTTACGAACATATTTCTTAGTTGAAAATTAGTTCCAAAGTGATTTTCGTATCGATCGGAGATTAATTCCCGAACAGGTTTAATATAGGTCGGGAACTAATCTCCGATCAGGAAAAAAAAATATAATCACAAAATGTAATGACAAATTTGTAATTTTTTATAATTTTAGTAGGCGGGCATAGTGAGCAAAGTGTTGTGCATGGATAGAATTTCCTTTAGTGATGCTCAGATAGTTATTATATTTACTTTTCTATCCAATAATACATATGGAAGAACAGAAATATTTGTGTTGTTATATGACGAATAAATGTATTAAAGTGAGTATGAAGACTGTGCGGAAAGATAGTTTTTCTCAATGGCTTCTGAAAATTGCAATAAAAATGTATCCGGAATCATCTATTAAATATTGTCGCCATTGAAATTTTATCTTAGCAATAAAATGTAAATATTTAAAGAAAAATGTAACAAGCCCCAGTCCGGATTTAGTAATGAAGAGATAGAGACTGCGACCGAGTCTGGCTCTTCTTCTTAAATGTATTTGGGTTTTGACTCTCAAACACAAAAGAATCTTATCTAGTGCATTTGAATCGTTAAAACCTTTGAACATAATCCATAGTGAAGTGATTAAGACTAATGTAAACAGCTTTGTAATCACTTTGTTAATTTTTTTATTTATTTTTTATTTTTGTTCCATAATGGGTTAAGCGGTGGTGTTGTCCTTTTTCTTTTTTTAAATTGGAAAGGAATGAGTCATTGCATGAGATCTCATGAAAGTGTGGAGACAGTTTACCTACAGCTGTCTGTACCTGACATCAACGCGTACATAATTTTTTTTTTTTTTGCTAAAGAGATTATATGCTAGTCTAACCTAATTCTTTTAAAGTAATCTTTTGTTTTTCAAATTCAACCGAGTAGTATTTGTGTGAGTTTACTATCAGTCTCGTGTTTTGGGAGTTTCCAGAGGAGCACACCATTTTACCATTTTTCCCAGTGAGTCTACTTTCCAACTAAAAATTCATACGAAAAAGAATTATTTAGTGGGTTTCCTAGAAAAAATGGTATGCTCCTTTGAAAACTCCGTGTTTTCGCTTAAAATTAATAAAAATCATAGGTACTTTATATTGTTGATATATTGCTATAAATCCAAAGACACTTAAGGACTAATTCTAATTAAAGACTAATTGTATCTTACATGCATATTTTTTTTTGATATCACTATGACAAATAGGGATGAAAATATGCACGTCTACAGTCACTTTTTAGTCCGTCTTATTTAAAATTTTGAATTAAAAATAAAATTTTTATTTTTCTAATTTGAAATTTTGAATTGAGTAAATTAAAAATTGACTCGTAGAATTATCCCTAATATTGACAAAGCTCATTGGCTGAATACTATTTAATAAACAACTCAATTGAAAATATTTGACTATAACATGGTGCCACGCTAGTAATGGAACAAGAAGATGTGTCAAATTACAATAACTTTGTAGAAATATTTGTAGTAATGAGTATATATGTTTATAAGCCGATAACAACTGGTCAGATCGATCAATATGATGGTAAAAATTGACATACCGTAATGTATTTACTAATATGAGCATTTGACAGAAGATATAATGTGTATATCATGCAATGTATACATAAAATAGTTTATAATCATGAGTCTCTCTCTCTGTATGTATGTATATATATATATATATATATATATATAAGAAAACGGAAAATTTACTGACAGTGAAGAGAGTTTCTTTGCCATAGTTTAAGTGATCCAATAAAATTATTACACGTGGTGCCACTTAAATTAACAAATAAAAGAATTCGCTTAGCCGCACTTTGAGTGGCGCCATATGTAATAATTTTATTTGGCCACCTAAGTAGTGGTAAAGAAACTTCCTTCACCGACTTTCCCGTTTACTCTCTCTGTATATGTACATACACACAAGAACAAAGCATGAATGATTGGATAGTACAATTTGTTCTAAAAAAAGTTTTCAAAAGTATTTTATATATATATATATATATATACAAACAGAAAGCTACAAGTTGAAGAGGTTTCTCTCTGGGAGTAAAGAAAATTTCTCTAATTTACATGGATTACACCTTTAAACTTGTGGGATCGACTTAGTGTTCGCAGGTCTCTTTTCTTGTTTAACAACACATTTTGAACAAAAATAAATAGAATAATAGAGGAGAATATCTTTAATGAAATAATAAAAGATAAGATATATAAACGGATCAGGTTGATATAGATCGTTAAGGAAATATCCTTATAACTACAGTTATGAGTACAATATTTAAGAATAAATGATGGGTATCAAGCATCGTGTTTAGAAATATCCTTTTAGGCACCACAACACATCATTTTTTTTTTTTTTTGTTTTTTATTTCACACATGCAAATAACTCATTAGTAAAAAGTGAAAAAGATTAATTTGTCAATCAATACTAGAAGAGGGTTGAATAATGATTTAAGTTCGATTGAAGCCGTGGTCACATCTCTAAATGAGTTGTTGGACATATTGCTTCATCATGAGCCAGTAAAAGCCCTGTCATAGAGTTTTAAATGTGATGCTTCGACTGTCTTGATGATTACCACATTCTCCCTCCTTGATTTCCTAGATGAATTAGTCTGCTTGTTGTAATGAAAGGTACCTGAGATAAGGGTTCAAGGTTATATATCTAGGTGGAGCTTCATTGAAGAAGCAAGTCGCCATCTAAAGTATATTTGTATGACCATCAGTGTATCCCTCCTGCCTCTTGAGCGGTGAACAAGCAATAAGTTATATTTGTGATATTGGATCAACTCGGAGTTAACTTGACACTTGATGATCTCTCTTGCTTTGATGCTCGATTCATTTAGGAGGTCGATGTGGATCGCTCTTCCAATGAGTTATATTTGTGTTTTCATCTCTAGAAATTCGTCCGACTTAGACCTTCCGGACGAGTTCATAGAAGGATCCATCTACGTAGATTGTCCATACATATGAATTTTTATGCAAGTCTAGTAGAACTAGATCTCTCTTTGTGTATAGTATTCGATTTGACTTGATCGCCTTCTTCAATGGTGCATTCGACAATAAAATTAGCTCATGTTTATGCTTTAATTATTTGTAGTGGCTAGTACAGAATATCAAACTCGGTCAGTTCGATCCCTCAATCCTGTATATACCTGGATTTCGATATTGGTTAGAATGGATCTATTCAAGATATCTGATAATACAATAACTGAATGAGCGTGAGAGTACGAGTGCAACTTTCTGGTGGTAATTACTAGTGCATAGGCCACTTTCCTTATCTTAAAATAATTTGGGTTAATTACAGGTAGACCCCCTATAGTATTAGGGATGTGTCACTTAACACTCCTGAAGTTTGAAACTCTAAAAAAAAACTCCTGAACTTAGTTATTTTCACTCTCCTTTTTTATTAAAATGCACTCTTATCCTTCAAATTCCTATTCTACCATTATCTCTCCCTTTAATAAGTGTGTTGGTTAAAAGAAGGGATGCGAGTAGAATAGAAATTTGAGGGACAAGAGTGCACTTTAGTAAAAGAAAGAGAGTGAAAATAACTAAGTCCAGGGGGTTTTTTGAGAGTTTCAAACTTCAGGGGTGTTAAGTGACACATCCCTAATACTACAGAGGGTCTAACTGTAATTAACCCAAATAGTTTATTTTATAATCTTTTAAAATTTAACTTACATAATATATAGAATGGTCGTTGGAGTGAGAATTCTTGGCGAATAATGACTGAATTGACAACTTTGTTGGTGAATCACAATGTCTATGTACACGTCCTCACCAGGTTCAGAATAAGTTAGGAGTAGTGGTGACTAGAGATACCTATTTAATTCATCGAGTGCCTTCTGTGCTTCTGCTAGCCACTCAGTTTGTTGGTTCCTTTTGGCACCTAATATTAGAAGTCTTCAATTCTTGTTCTTGACAGTTTGGAAAAAAAATGGGACTTTTCTGCCAATTTAGTTAGAAAGCAGCTCACTACAGTAAGTTTTTAATTTAAAGACTATATGTCTCAGATGGTTTTTGGTTCATATTGAGCATTGCAATAATGTTAGATCCAAAATTCGTGCTACTTATATATTTCTTTTGAGTCTGATCGTGTTGAATAATTCCATCGAGATCAATTTTGGACGCTGAAATGATATTCGGTGAGTGTAACTTTAAATCTGTAACTCCAAATGATATCGGTCTTTGCGGTTATTAGTTTTATAATTTTTATAATTTTTAAAAAAATTTGGGAAGCCTGAAAATATTTCTGAATTTTGCTAATTTTATAATATTAAATTATTCTTCTAATTATTTCGTAATTTTATTTTTTTTTATTATTATGTACATCGAAATAACAAAAGAACAATTTTGTAGTATTTTTCTTATTTAGTACTACACTTTAGATTAAACTGATAACAATCGAAGGAAGTTACATGAAACCGAAATTATTAATTTATTAAACAAATAAAAAGAAAAGAAGAAAAAAAAGAATGAAGAAAGTGTGGCAAGGTGGTTAGTTAGTTAGCAAAGTAGGAACCACGTGTTGAAGTGAAAGGCTGAATTGGTGGAGGAAAATAAAATAAAATGAAAAATAAAAATACTATTCACTCACCATTCCTTCACTGGTTCATCTCACCAAACAACAACGCTCTCTTTCTTTTTATTTCCTTTTATTTTTGATTTTTTTCATTTATTTCTAGAAAAAAATTATAAAAATAGTAATCTTACTGGTCTAACACTAACGAAGAGACAATAGGGAAGGAAAAGTTAGTTTGGACATCCAATAATAACCGGTGGAGGCAAATAACACATCTTTCTTTCTTTTATTGTTGTATTTACTTCGACAAATTATATATATATTTTTATTTTAGACTTCAAATAAATAAACGGATAATTTTCTAGTACTACTATCATGGGTCACTTCGCGCTTATTAATTTGGTAACGTTTGATTTCAAACAATTTTATGGAGGCAATTGTGATTATTGGGGTTTTTACATATCTGTCCCTTATATCTTTAGAAATTAGAATTTAGTCCCTCCAAATCTTTATATTTATAATTTAGTTCATTGAATCAATTAAGTTACCATAATTTAATCTCCAGTCATATTTTTGGCCCGAATTTTCCATTATACCCCTGAGTTATTTCACTTTAATTCTCCCTTTACTCTTCCTTCTCTCTTTCTCTTCTTATTAGGTTTCCTTCTCTATTCTTCTCCTTTCTCTCTTCCCTCCCAGTTAATCTCTAAAGTGAAGTAACTCAGGAGATCCTAATAAGAGAGGAAAGAGAGAGAGAGGAGAAGAATGAAGAGGGGATTCCAACAAGAAGAGAGAGAGAGAGGAGGAAGAGGGAAGGAAGGACTAAAGTGAAGTAACTCAGAGATATAACGGGAAATTCGGACAGAAAATATGACTGTGAGACTAAATTGTGGTAACTTAAATGATTTGAGGGCTAAATTATAAATATGAAGATTTGGGAGACTAAATTCTAATTTTTAAAGATGTAAGGGATAGATATATAAAAATCCCTTGATTATTTGATTGTGTTTGGCATGTTATGTGATTGTGTTAGGCATGTTCTTAAAAAAAGGAAAAAAATGTGTTATGTATGTTCTGTAAAACAAGAAAAAAATTGTGTTAGGCATGTTGTAATTTATTACAAAGTGGTAAAATTATAATTTTTTTAAATTAATGAAGAAAGTCAATAACCTAAATTGAAATCAAAATTAAATAGCATATTAATTATGGTGTCATTTATGTGGTGTATACACAGATTTAAAGTTTGAGAACAAATTATTTTGAAGTGTTAAAGTTTATTTCAACATCATTACTGTTACTTAACACTTCAAACTTCTAAATCGTAATGGTGTTAACACATCTTTGTAATCATTAAATTCATGCACTAATATTAAGTAAATACTTGATTATCAACAATATGAAACAAAGCAAACGATTTGTATGTGACATTATGATTCATATAAAATGAATGAGACATACGATATTTGAACTCGATACATGACATGACTGAATAAATTATTGGCAACCATACAGACGATGGCATGATCGTTCATGAGAACATGATGACAAGATTCATATATCTTGATTACATGGAAATAAAGTATCCTCGTGATACGTGTATACATGATTCTAAATTAAAATGATTCTTGATTAAAATGATTCTTGAATTCAAGTTTCTAGTAAGCGACATATACACAATCTGAATTGGCAAGTTATGATGCTTCTATTACGTCAATTGCATTGTGTATCATTAACTTGGAGATTGAAAAAACTACATGATGGATAAGTACCGTATCGTATGAGAATCAAGTTGGTCATTTCTAATTATGTGCTGAGGACTTATACTGCAGCAACATCGTATGGTACTAAGTCAAAATTTGATAATTAAGTTCCCATAATATGTTACGTCCGTTACTGTTTTACAGTGCAAAATTTGTCTAGCAGCACTTAACTGTACGTCATAATTCAGCGCCATGGATTTGGGTCGGGTCCCGGTATGTACATGCGCTTATACGATATGGGTAACAACGAATATCTTATCAATCAGTAATAATTTCAAATACCTAATTAATTATTAGTTTGTTTAGTTTATGATATCTAATATAAAACCTTAATGAGATTTGTTAATTGTCATTGATATGCACATCACTAAATATTTGATTTAGTTATGATTCTAAATTTATCTATATTATTCTTGATTTATACTATCATGACCAATACTAACTTAACATATTCACAATCACCTACTTTGAATACTGTGATAGTGCAACTTCTGTTTTTCTTGGTGTTATTTGCTGAGTTTAATCCCCTGGGTTTTGAACCCGGATTTGAAAGATGAAAAAGGAGAACCAGCTCCAACCGATGATCCATACTTTATTGAACAGACCGAACAACATTAAGTAGTGAAGTATCTTCTGGAGAATCTTTATATATTTTGTTTGTATTTTCTTTTGCCTTAGCATTGCATTTCTCTTTGTATTTTTTTGTGTTCATATTTAAAGCAGTGCGCCATCCTATATAATTAACTCTTTGTATAAATAATTTTTTTTTAGTTTCAGACATATTATTTATTAATTTAAATGTGACAATAGTTATAGTTATTGTATGATCTTGTGACTGTTGCATAGTCTAATATAGTTTTAATTATCGTTCTCCGTTTTAAAAAGTAACTAAAAAAGGAAGCGTTACAAATAATTATCTCTAAGATTCCTTTTGAGATGATCTGAATTCGAAGAATTTATCGGAAGTCACCTCAAAGGCACACACTTGGTAGGGTTCAACTTCATGCGTTATTTCACTCATTAGAATGGAGAATGTCTCTTTAAAATTAGAGATGTGTCAGCGAGATGTAAAGACTTTACTAGTATGTCTTTGACATTGACTTATGCATTTCTCTATATTTAAAGGCTTGAATATTTTTTTGACGAGTCGCTAGTAGGTTGCTCTTGTATTCTTTGGTCCAAAGGCATTACTTTATAGCAGTACGTACTTCGCTTCGCTTGATGATTAATGAAGTCTTCATTTCATCTTCCTCGACCTTTTGGATCTTATTGTAACTCTTGTAACTCGAGAAAACATCTATAAAACCATAGAGTTGCAATCTGGATAAGAGTCTTCGAGTTAATCGATCATTAGTGGGGAAAATTAATCTTTTGATATTCTTTGTTGAGATTGAGATCCACATGGTCGACACACATCCATCACCTGTTGTTGGCTTTCTTGACTAACAATATACTATCGAGTCACTCTGGATACTGTACTTATTGTATGAAACCAGAATTTAGGAAATTATCGACTTTGTCTTCTGCAGTTTTTCTCTTCTTTGGGCCAAGCTTGCACTTCTTTTGCTTCATTGGAGTATAAGTTGGTTTAATATTCAGTTTATGAGAGATAACCTTATGGTCAATCGTTTTCATGTCTGTCGGTGTCCATGCGAAGACGCCCAAATTACTTTTCAGGAAGTGTGTCAATTTGGAGCGTGTGGAATCTTAGATGGATGCTCTATTTTGAAGGTCCCCTAACTCGGATAAAAGTGCTTCCTTCTGCAGGAGTGGGTCGGAAGTCTTCAATTTCATCCAAGAGTGTAAGATCTTCTATCGGCTCCAATGTTGCCAAGTTAACATCTGCGATCATCTGACATTTTATTTGCATCATCTTT
This sequence comes from Dracaena cambodiana, assembly GCA_036321105.1. Lineage (NCBI taxonomy): Eukaryota > Viridiplantae > Streptophyta > Magnoliopsida > Asparagales > Asparagaceae > Dracaena > Dracaena cambodiana. The sequence goes on from JAYEPQ010000005.1 coordinate 6,217,303, forward strand.
AGTCTCCTTTGGTGACATTAAAGTAACAACTTCGAACTGTCTTTTGAAGATTTTTATAGTTTCATTTCGGTTGGAAACTTCATGACTTATAGAAAATGAAGGCTACAACATCCAAAGCATTGAGAGAAGGCCATTCGAATATGACATTGTAAGGTGAGACAACATCCATTACGGTGTACTCGACTTTGAGGAAAATTTGCCAAGAGGCTTTTCCAAAAGTCATATAGTGAGAAAATGGTTCTAATGGTGGGAGTTTATATCCTACTGAAACCAGATATGGATCCTGGGGTCATTTTGAGTTCTTTTTCATCAATGCCCATATATTTAAAAGCATTTGAGAAAGATGATATCACACGAGCTTCCTACGTCGACGAGAATTTTTCTCACCTTGAACCAGACTATATTTGTAATGTAATGACAACGTAATCATGAAGAATTTATACTCCCTCTAAGTCTATGGATGAGAAGGCGTTTTATTGACTTCTAACTCATTTTGCAGTATGCTTGGTAGTATTAACCATCATGGTGTAAATTCTGCTAGCGAAATATAATGTCTTTCCTATAGTGGATCCTCTAGAAGATAGTTAATACTACAAATTTTACTTGATCTTTTGTGGTTCCTTTTCATGACTTGAAGTTGCCACTTCGTTTGTTGCTGGAGAATTATCAAGTGTCTTCTTGATGGTGTTCTTGAGATAATCTTTCTTGATGAGGTTTTTTTATATCCCGCTTGAGTTGATAGTAATGCTGCATAGTATGGCCAATATTTCTATTATACTCAAAGAAGTATTGTGAGTTCCGTCTCTCTCATGCTAACTTCATTAGAGTGACTTGGAAAGCAACCTTTCTTTCTGGACTTGGTTGAGCATATGAGTCCAGATTTGTTCAGAGGAGTGAACTCTTTTTTGGCCTCAGGCTCTCCATTTTTTATCAGATGGCATTTTGGTGGCTCCACTTTCTAAACTATAACTCGTCTTGCTTCTCCTCCTTGGAGCTTTAGCTTGGCAAAGTTCTTAAATAGCAACATGGAGTTCTCAATAGCGATGTATTTTTTGAATCTGTCATGCAACTTGTTGAAAGAACTTGACGTCTTTTTGGCGACGAACTTTCGGAGTCTCTTGTTTTGGATGCTAATCATCAAGTCATGAGAGCCATGTCGGAGGAACAGTCTTCTATCTGAAGTCTAGTCTCTTTGAAAAGCTTGAGGTAGTTTATCAAGGATTCAATAGGTTTTCATTCAATTGTTAAGAGAGATGTCAGGTTCGTCTATATACTTCTACTTGTCTTGGCCTGTTGTATGAACAGGTGATGTCAGTTGGCAAAAAGAACTGATAGACCCAAAAGACAATCGGTTATTCAAACTTCTGGCTCAATTTTTAAGGATCAAGAAGAAAGCCAGATACATGACCTCTTCAGATGCCTTATGGAGATGCAGGGCCGATTGATAATAGGCGATATGCTCATGAGAATTGGTGGTTACGTAGTACTTTCCAAAGTTTAGGATATTGAACTTCTATCCATTTTCCTCGAATTCAATATTCGAGTGCATTGATGGAGCAATTCTCTTCTTTCTGGAGGTGGAAATAGACTCGTGGTCATTGTCTTCAAATTGCCTTTCTAAACTTTATTTGACAGACTTGATATTGAGTGAACATATCCATTCAAATCTTCGAGGTCTTGTAGCCCAAGTTCAAGAGGGCGGAGGCGAAAACTGATTAATTTCTATCAGTTGATTTGCCAGGGTTTGAGTAAGCATTATGATCTAACATGTGAGTTGTCGAGTAAGCTCCTGCTGTTCAACACGAGTTACAGGTGCGTTGAGACCTGTCTGATTTTTTGCCCCATTGGTAATGGGCTTCTGCTCCTGGAGTGGTATTCGACATCGGTATGCCTAAGTTTTAAAACATATTCCAACCATGATTCAATAGTATTTTTCATACACAACACTAATTATTGGTACAAAATATTATCGATTAAACAGCCAAGTCAATTTTAGAGCCAAATATAGATTTAAACTTGAACATGACTAGATTCAGAATGAAAAAGTAAAATCATAACATGTAATAGAAATTATTAGTGAATAAATCAAAAAATCAAAGAGAATATGCATACAAGAGAATATGTATACACGTAATGAGGTTAAAACTCGGAAGGTCTCCGAGTGTACGTCTTTGGTAACAAATTGAAGAACAATCTTTTTTCTCTATGATTACAAACTCTTAATGCAATTATTTTGGTCCTTTCTCTTTCCTCATAAATGGAGAGGATATTTATAAAATAGTTAAGTTGGTAAAGAATACCATCGTGATAGACTTGGAAGTTATAAGATTTTCAATTATACTATAAGAAAAAAGTTTTGATTCCTAAAAAGATAGAGTTGTAGTGAGATTCTATGGTGTCATGTGACAAGCTCTTGATAGTTAAAATCACACTTGGATTGGATCATCTTCAGATAGATATTTATGACCTGAATATCTTTTGTAAAGTATCGTGAGCCTCATTTTTTTTGACTTATTTAGGGTTTTTTTTTTCTCTTGGGAACAAGACTCCCTTTAGCAAAAAGATTACTAATGTAAGACTATATAACTTCACATAAATTTTAATGTGATCTCTTCTTTCTGGAGGTGGAAATAGACTCGTAGTCATTGTCTTCAAATTGCCTTTCTAAACTTTGTTTGACAGACTTGATATTGAGTGAACATATCCATTCAAATCCCCGAGGTCTTGTAGCCCAAGTTCAAGAGGGCGGAGGCGAAAACTGATTAATTTCTATCGGTCGATTTGCCAGGGTTTGAGTAAGCATTATGATCTAACATGTGAGTTGTCGAGTAAGCTCCTGCTGTTCAACACGAGTTACAGGTGCGTTGAGACCTGTCTGATTATTTGCCCCATTGGTAATGGGCTTCTGCTCCTGGAGTGGTATTCGACATCGGTTTGCCTAAGTTTTAAAACATATTCCAACCATGATTCAATAGTATTTTTCATACACAACACTAATTATTGGTACAAAATATTATCGATTAAACAGCCAATTTTAGAGCCAAATATAGATTTAAACTTGAACATGACTAGATTCAGAATGAAAAAGTAAAATCATAACATGTAATAGAAATTATTAGTGAATAAATCAAAAAATCAAAGAGAACATGCATACAAGAGAATATGTATACACGTAATGAGGTTAAAACTCGGAAGGTCTCCGAGTGTACGTCTTTGGTAACAAATTGAAGAACAATCTTTTTTCTCTATGATTACAAACTCTTAATGCAATTTTTTTGGTCCTTTCTCTTTCCTCATAAATGGAGAGGATATTTATAAAATAGTTAAGTTGGTAAAGAATACCATCGTGATAGACTTGGAAGTTATAAGATTTTCAATTATACTATAAGAAAAAAGTTTTGATTCCTAAAAAGATAGAGTTGTAGTGAGATTCTATGGTGTCATGTGACAAGCTCTTGATAGTTAAAATCACACTTGGATTGGATCATCTTCAGATAGATATTTATGACCTGAATATCTTTTGTAAAGTATCATGAGCCTCATTTTTTTTGACTTATTTAGGGTTTTTTTTTTTTCTCTTGGGAACAAGACTCCCTTTAGCAAAAAGATTACTAATGTAAGACTATATAACTTCACATAAATTTTAATGTGATCTCGTTTTTATTTCACATGCTTGTAAAAGATTTAGCTCCGCCATTAATTCTCTCCCCTTAGCAAATAGATTCTCAACATGATTCTTACCTCCAATTAAAACTGCACGTTGACGATTTTTCCAATACATAAACGAATTTTCCAAATTAATCCAGCCTTCACACTTGCAAAAAAATAAAATATGCCCATCAGCAATATCCCATTTCAGAAGGATCGATTTGTAAAAATACCAAGAATAAATAAATGAACAAACTACAGCCGTCGGATGCCGAAAGGGACATCCTAACCAAAAAAAAAAAGAAGAAGGAAGAAGTAAACAACAAAAATCCAAAAAAGTATTAAAAGTAAAAAAGAAAATGTGAGAGAGAGGGAGGCCGGGTTGACCTGCGAAGCAGCAGAGCCCCCTCCTCCGGTCACGTACGCCTAATTCCGCGTAAATTCCCAATTACCCTTTTTCTTTGTTCGTTTCTTTCATTACAAATTACATTTAAATTACAATTAGCCCCCTTTAAATTCTCAATCCTCATAAACCCAACCCCAGGCAACGGTCCAGGTCCAGGTCGAGGTCTTCGCTTCGCCCATGGGCATCGCCCTCCTCCCCCTCTTCTCCATCCTAGAATCTAATCTTCATCTCTTTTTTCTCTTTTAATTGTACCATGTTCCTCCGTTCTACTCGCTATTATGCCTTGGTGGAACCGCGCCAATTCCCCTTCCTCCTCCTCGTCGTCCCCAATCGGATCCCCCAGCACTCCTTCTTCGGCGGCCGCTGGTGGGGGCAAGCCCCGTAAGGAAATCGGCTCCCTCTTCAGCCGCAAGGGCAGCACCGCCGGCGCCGGCGAGCTCCCCCGCCTCACTCGCCTGCGGAAAATCCGGCGCCTCGCCAACATTGTCGTCGCCAACATTGACGGCACCTCGCCAACATCCGAGCACGTCGCCTCCACACCTGTTTCTAGATCCCCCAGCAACTTCGACGGAGTAGCGCCACCGACGAGGTCCTCCTCGTCGCCTCTGCCGCTACCCCGCCCCGAGCAGCAGTCCCCCACCCGCAGGGTGGTTGGGTTCTCACCCGGGGGCTGCCGGCTGCCGTCGCCACGGGAGAGGGGTGGAGGAGGGGATGAAGGGACCGGAACGGCGGCTGCAGCAGGAGGGGACTGGTCGTCGGAGTCAGCACCAGCAAGGTATGAGGATCTTGAAAAGATTGCTATTTTCGAATTTATTGTTGGCTACTGATTCAGTGAACGAGGCTCTTTATTATATCTTGCTAATCTAGTCAGAAAACATACTTGCTCTTTTCCAAATCTTACCAAATCAGTAAGAGCATACTTGCCTCTATAGAATCTTGTCAGATTCAGTAAGAAACAACAAATGGAAACAACAAATGGCTGCAAACAATAAATCTACTTTCTCCTCACATTTACATCACATCAGCATGATAAAGAGATTATAGGCTTTGAGCTTGTACACATAGTTCTTTTGGATGTGAGAAGCATAATTGTCAATTTACAGCAAATAATTTAGATACTTTCTGACCTTTAGAACATAGAGAAAAATTTTCTCCTCAAGAGAGTTTCAACAAGTAAAGTAAAGCATTGAACGTGTATCACCTTAGAGGGGTTTGATCTAGTGTGATAGCCTTGTCTTAGTAAGCTTTATAAAACTTGTCTTTGCATTCATATTTTGTTCTTAGTGTTACTAGTGGCAAATCCTTTACGAACCATGAAGTCTTTAAATGTTATTTGCACATGTAGAAGAACGTAGATAAGTAACAAAGTAAGATACTTTTTCCTCATGTTTGTAGAATGACAGCGGCTCTACCATTTAAGATAATTTATAAGAAAAGGTGGAAGCTTGTAAGCATATGGCTTTTTAGGGGATTGACGTAAAAGTAAAAAACACTGTCTTGTCTCATATGGCTTCTTTACACCCACACTTTGTCTTGCTAACTTGCTTTATCTAATCACTCGAGGTATCTAGGAAACTCGCTTGTGCTGCCTCTTAGATAAGAGACCTAAACTTGCAGGATGACTAGCAACTTCGTCTAATATACAGATGAGTTAGCAGGCAGTCACTCTGAAGTTCTAAAGTGTTGACATGATCATATATTTGCCATGGTGCAAAGAGGAGTTGCTTGATTGACTTAGCATGATCACACATAACTAATAGTCAAAATATGTAATAGTTAGGTTTTCCTGTACTCATTTAAAAAATTTAAAGGTTCAACTTATCAAGTGAGGGGTGCTCTGCTGGTTCAGGGGTAGGATATTAGGGGTGAAAGGGGGGCACGAGGTTGTTCAGGGTCTGAATGCAGGACAATGACTGCCAAATTGGTGTAGTATTTCTAAGCTGTAGACCCAATGATGTTTTGATAGCATGAGAAAAGTTTTTGGTACCCAGTGCGACTCTAGACCCTCTAGCATTTAACTGCAACAACATGTGTTTTACAATTGTAATTGATTTGATAAAACTTCGAAGGATCCTTTTTCCTGTTAAAATTGGAAAGGCATAAAGACATTCTGCACAGGCTATATAGGCCAGCTATTGTTTGAGGCCTTGATGATTGCCATTTAGTGAGTTAGTGCAGGTTACTACTGTGTTCTTCTTAAGTTTTGTTCTCTCACTGAGTTCTCTTCCCCTTTATTGCCCATCTGTTTCTTCTGTCTGCTGCCATTGTCTCCTTTGTCACACTTGTATTGCACCCTTTCTGTTTCTGTTAGATCATGACCTTTTTACATTTTGCACTTTAACTGAGCCTGACCTCCTGACAGAATAATCACATACATTAGCTAATCAAACTACATTTTCCTTGGGTAATATTTTTTTTTCTTTATACATTGAAAGGGGAAAAAAAGAAGGAGATATTTTGAATGGGTAATGCAAGAAATCTCAGATGCAGAACATCTGCTTCAAATTGTATATAGTATTTCTTCATATGTTTTGATAACTTAGCTTCTACATGTTTTCCTGGTTGTCCATTTGATAATGATTAACTCTTTTATTTGCCTTTTCTTTATGTATTTTCTTCTTAGCCTAACCATGATATTGGGTTTGAATTGCTTGATATGTTAAACAGAAAAATTTCTATGGTTGTCTATTGTCAACTGAGGCGACTGCCTCTGTGATCTGTCTTGAGGAAGTGTCTTTGGTTTCATTTGTTGGTTTATTCTATATTTAAAGTAGAATTAGAACAGTCCATAGGAAGTATCTCATGATGGTTGTGAAAATCCTTCTGAAATCTCACGTTTTACAGCATCTTTTGTGTTTGCTAGACCATGCTGTTGTTGAACACTAATAGATGAAGTCGTTACAGTTCCATGATTTGTTGCCTGCTTGTAAAATAGCATTAACTAATACGTTCAATTTGCTTTTTGGAGTTTAGTCCAAGCAAAGGTGTCATCAATTTGTTTGTGGGAACTATTTTGGCTGGTTGTAATTCTGTATAATTAAATGATATATTATGACAGTTCCTTTTCTACTGTAGTAAGTTAACTTATCAGCCTGCTCGCCAAAGGCCAGAGCTTGTTGGCGCATCATCAGGCATATCATTGTTAAGTAATTGCAAGAAGGCTCTCCAAGATCCAAATCCTATTGAAACTGAAACTTTCAGGCTGAATATACCTGCTAAAAGTGCTCCAGTCAGTGGATTTTCAAGTCCAGTGCTTAGTCCTCGAAGGTTGAGTAATGTAGAATATGGTGCTTACAATTTCCCTCAAGGGGATTGGTCAGTTGCCGAAACATTTGCCCTCAAGGGTTCGGTGCTACCTTTGTCTACCCAAATTTCACAGCAGGAATTTAGTCCTGACCGCTTATCACTATATAGTCCCAATTCGAAAAGTCCTGCTGTAAGATCACGAAATCAAAGTGCACCTCCATCTCCATTGCATTCAAAGCTGCAGACTGAGAACTTGTCCTCATGGCACGATAATAACAATGCAAATGTACATCCATTGCCTCTACCACCAGGAGCTGCTCCCTCACAATCCAGTTTTCCTCATCCTAATACAGCAAAACCAGAGCCATCTCCATGGAAAAAGCAACAACTCATTGGAAGCGGCACCTTTGGAAATGTCTATGTGGGGATAAATAGGTATGTGCTTTTGTATTAAGTGATTTGTTGGGCTTCTGCCCCTGTTAATTTGAATTGACTGTTATCCTTCCACAGACATACTGGAGCCCAATGTGCAATGAAAGAAGTAAACATTATTCCTGATGATCCCAAATCTGCTGAATGTTTAAAACAGCTGGAACAGGTGTGTTTTTTGTGTGGATGAAGTGTACTTTCTTCTTGTTTCTTCTCTTTCTTCCTTTGTTCTTTTTTTAATTGTCATGAATGTGAAGAAGCTTATTATCTTATCCTAGATGACTGGGAAGTTTATATCCAAGACGTATAAAATTTACATTTCTTAGTAAGCTGCAAGTTGGTCACCATTAAAAATGCAGATTCTTTGCATTATGTCTTGTGGCAGTTCAGACAACATCCCTACAGTTCTATGTATTACAGTTTATGTTGCTGAATTTACAATTTCATTTGTCAGACAGTTTTGAGAACCAAAACTCAATCTCAATATTCATAAGTCAGAGAATTACATATATTTATACATCTCTCAACTCCACATAAATCACTCAATAGGCAATGCGGTACTAAATTCAAACTAAATCCAAATACAAAATAGTATTCTAATCTAACACTTCCTCTCAAGTTGGGATATAAATATCAATTATACACAAGTTGTTATATAGATTAGAAAACACAGTTAGTATTGCAGTTTTAATTAGAATATCGGTCAATTGCTCTGACGAAGGAGTAAACAAAGTATATATTATTTTCTTTACCAAATTATCTCGAACCAGATGACAATCTACCTCTATATGCTTAGTATGATCATGAAACACTGGATTTTGAGCAATATAGATGGTTAACTGATTATCACAGTACATAAGCATATGATCTTTTGAGTTGAACCCAAACTCAATCAGCAAATTCTTTAACCATAACAATTTGCACGTAATATGTGCCATTGCCCGATATTTTGTCTCAGCTAAAGATCCAGACACTACATTATATTTTTTACTCCTCAATGTGACTAGATTATTTCCAACAAATGTAAGATATCTAGTGGTCGACTTTCTATCTCTTTTATTTCCTGCATATCCCGCATCTGAAAAAGCAGAGATTTTAACATGTCCATATTTTTATAAAATAATTCTTTTTCAGGAGAGCTCTTAATATATGCCAAAACTCTCAAAGGAGCTTTCCAGTATATATTCCTTGGTTTATGCATGAACTGACTCATAAGCCCAACAACAAAAAAAATGTCAGGTTTACTAACTGTGAGATAAATAAGCTTGCCAACCATTCTTCCATACTGCTTGACATGCTCATACAAAATAATATTTTCACTCCACACGTTTAAATCTGACTCCATTAGAGTATTAGCAGGTTTACACCAAAGGCGACCGGTCTCTTTCAAGAGATCTAGCACATAATTTATTTGAGAGAGAAGTAACCCATATTTATGATAAGGTAGCTCAATTCCATAAAAATATCTTGGCTTTCCCATGTCTTTAGTTACAAAATATTGCCTGAGATAATCCTTTATCTCAGTCAAACCTATTAGATGACTCGTAGTTAGTAAAACATCATCTACATACACAGCAAGAAGGATAATAGCATAACGAGTATGTCGGACAAAAACAGCATGATGATAGTGGCAATGCTGAAATCCAATATCAGCAATTACAGTGGAAAACTTCTCAAAACAGAATCGAGAACTCTGTTTAAGACCATAAATGATTTTTTTGAGTTTGCAGATTACATTCTCTCCCTAAACAATATACCCTGGAGGTTGCTCCGTATACACCTTTTCTTACAGATCACCATATAAGAAAGTATTTTTAATATCTAATTGGAATAATAGCCAATTAAGATTCACAGTAAGAGAGAAGAGAATGCGAATAGAGTTGAGACGTTCTACATGAGAGAAAGTTTCAAAGTAATCAACACCATAAGTTTGGAAAAAACCTTTCGTAACAAGACGGGTTTTATAGCGATAAATGAAGCTGTCCGATTTACATTTAACAGAGTAAATCTAGTCACAACCAACAATACATGTATCAGGCAGAGACGAAACCAAATCCCATATTCCACGAGAGACAAGGGCTTGCATCTCCTCATCCATGGCAAATTGTCAGACAGAGACTAACACTGCTTCTTGAAATGACCTGGGTATAGAAACTGAAGAAAGAGAAAGGGCAAACTGGCGGAACATTGGGTGAAAGTGATTATAAGAAACAAATTGAGAAATCGGATGAGCAGCAGTAGAGTATTTACCCTTCCGAAGAGCAATAGGAAGATCATAGACAGAAGTAGAATAATGCTGTGGTTGCTGGGGATCTGCAGCTGGAGATGGCGGAGCAACAGGTAGTGAGCTGGGAGGAGGCAATTTCTGACGACGAGAAAAAATCAATAGTAGTTTCTTGTGAGTCACATGTTCATCCCCTTTATGAGGTACCAATACTTGTTTAATCTTAATAGTAGAGACATGTAGGGGTAAAAGAAGAGAAGTATCCAACTGACATTTTAATGTAAAACTGAAGTAGGGAACATACTCAAAAAATGTAATATCAGCAAAAATAAAATACTTTCTAGACATTGGATCATAACATCTATATCATTTTTGTGTCCTAAAGTATCCAACAAATACACATTTGATAGCACGAGGAGATAGCTTGTCCAAATCAGGAGACAAATCTTGAACAAAACACGTACAACCAAATACTCGAGATATAAGAGGAAATATATGTGTATCAGGATAAAGATAGGAAAAAAGCATTTTACCATGCAAGACAGATAATGACATCCTATTTATTAAATGACAAGCACATAGAACAATATCAGACCACAGATATCTGGGAACATGCATGCAAATCATTAATGTCCGAGCAACATCAAAAATATGTCTATACTTTATTTCAGTAACACCGTTTAGTTGGGATGTGTGAGAACATGAAGTTTGATGAATAATTCCATTATTAACACAAAATAAGGAAATATCAATTTTCATATATTCCATAGTATTATCAGTGCGCAAAATACGAATAGATGTAGAAAATTGATTTTTTATTTCTTTATAAAATAATTCAATTATACTGGGGACAACAGACCTTTCGCTTTGCAAATACATCCATGTCATACGAGAGAAATCATCCATAAATGTAAGAAAATATCTAAAACCTTTATAAGAGGGAAAACGACATGTACCCCAAATATCAAAGTTGACTAACTCAAATGGAAAGCTACTACGTGGATTGACTCGACTTAGATATGAGACGCGGTGATGTTTACCCAGTTCACAAGACTCACAATGTAAAGTAGATATGCCAACCGCAATGGGTACAACTAGACGAAGATTTTAGAGAGAATGATGTCTAAGACGTTAATGCCACTATAAAAGGAAATCAGAGGAAGCAACAAACCCTGTAGATGATGTTTCATCGAGATAGTACATCCCCCTTTGCTCATGTCCCGTACGAATCTTCATCCCAGTCTGGAGATCCTAAAAAATACAGTAAGTAGGAAAGAATATTACCGAACAATTGTTAGTTTTGGTAATTTGCTAATTGACAACAAACTAATAGGAAAATTGAAAATAAACAATACGTTATTTAGGGTAAATGAATTGGTAGTGTGAATTTTTCCATTACCAATAGCTGAAAAAGAGGAGTCATCAGTAATATGGACCGGAGTGTATTTATCTGAAAAATGTAGGAAGACAAACTTGCTTCTAATATCTGTTATATGGGAGGAAGCTCTAGAGTCTATAATTCATGGTTGGTTAGAGGAAGTAATGTTAGTATCAGTACATGATAAGGATGCATGAATAGCATGCAGATTGGCCACGGTGGATTGAAAACGGAAAAATCTGTCAAGTTCATTTTGTGGAATTTGAACTATCATTGAAAATGTTGAAGTGCTAGCAGAATTTATTTTCGATGCAGTATTTTTTATTGGAGGTAAAGTAGTAGCAGTTTGTGCCCATTTTGCTTTTCCATACTTCTCCCAACAATATGCAGATATTTGATTTTTCCTACCACAGTAATCACATTCACGGAATTCTTGTCTACCACTGGAGTTTTGATTACCATTGCCACAACGACCACGGTCTCCCCCTGAATCACTACTGCGACCGCGACCGCCGCACGGCCTCGTCCTCGACCAAAAAATAGGGAAGAATGGTCATTGGAGGTAAGTTTTTGAGGTGCTGATGTAGTAGAACCAGTAGAAATACGAAGGACTCGGGGATACGTCGCTGTCAAGGATGGAACACTATCACCAGTAAGAATTTGACCCCTCATCTGGGTCAATAAAGAGGAATCCAATTCGGAGAGAAATTTTACAACAGTTAGATCCTGCCGATATTGTCTCAAGATCTTAAAATCTGTAACCAGTGGCTGGTGAACCTCAAGCTTATCCAATATGTCTCGGAGAGCGGAATAGTACTCGAATACAGACATTTTGTCTCGTTTGAGAGTAAACAAGTGCTCATACAGTTCAAAAATTTGTGATATATTTTTCTTATTGCTATATGCTTTTTTAAGGATGTCCCATATCTCTTTTGCAGTTCTCAAAAATATAACACCAGAATTTACTTTTTCTTCCATACTATTAAGAAACCATGTAATCACGTAGCAGTCATTAACAAACCAATCAGAATATAGAGGATCGTGTGCATCTGGTGGATCATCCAATAAATATGTAATTTTTCTTTGAGTACCAACAAATACTCTAAATGACTGAGCCCATAACAAATAGTTATTGCCATTAAACTTAACAATAGTAGCAGTAAGATTTTTTGGATATAAATTCTCAGTCATGGTAGTAATTATAGCAGTAGTAGTAATTGTAGCACTAGTAGTAGATAAATCACTTGAAGTTGATGATGCCATAAAAAAATGGAGAACACAAAATATAGTGAAGGGGTTTGAGCAATAACAACAATAGACCTGTCGCAATTTTTGAACAAAGAAGTTTCGGGCAAATAGATTTGCTGACTGTTCAAGCCAAATCTCTCTATTGCTGCTAATACGCTGCTATTGCTCTGCTGCTGCTACCCTCTGCTCTGATTTTGTGCTTCTACTGTTGTTGCGAGGGGTTTGTTTGAAGGAAGCCGTCACAGGTAAGCTAGGCTTTTTTTTTTTTTTGTGTTTTTGAGTGGATAGTTGAGATTGATAGGAAATCGAATTGCACGGTTGAGATCTATTTCTCAAACCTGCTCTGATACCATATCAGAAAGTATTGAGAACTAAAACTCAATTTCATTACATATATCTATAGACCTCTCAATTCCACATAAACTACTCAATAGACGATGCGGTATTAAAATCATACTAAATCCAAATACAAAATAGTATTCTAATCTAACACCAATTATTTGTTGTTTTTTGCTCATACATGCAACAGCCTTTGGTGACTCTCTTGAATGGCAAACAAATGAAAACAGCCATCAATTAGTGGAAACTTGTGCTGCAGCAATTGCACATGCTATTAGCTACAAGAATCCAAGCATTTTGGCATCTTGAGTTCCACTAACTAAACTGGCTGCCACTAACTTAATAGCAGATATTTTACTGTAACTCGTGCAACAGCTGATCGAGTTATGGCATAGCAAACTGACCCTTAGAAACTGACCCTTATGCTAATTAAAGAAGGTAGATTCCTGTGATGATTTAAGATATGGAAAGCATAGAGATTACTTGACTTATTTTTTTTTTTCTCACTTCTATTCTATGAGACAATGTATTCTCATTGTGCGTTGTGATGATTGATCACATTGAATTTGTTCGGTAGACACTTTCTGCACTGGTAATTTATCTATTCCTCTGAACCAATTAATTGTTACCGCTTCACATTGACATGGTTGACTTGTAGTCGAGAAATTATACCTGCAGTTGTTATTTACTGCCTCCTTTCTGTTTAATTTTGAGTCTGATGACGCTCTTATTTGTGATATTTTTCTATCAGGAAATAAAAGTTCTTAGTACATTAAAGCACCGAAATATCGTGCAGTATTATGGGAGTGAAATGGTGAGCAGTCTTGCATATGGTATGTCATTTTTCGAGTTGGCATATTAAATTGAAGTTGCTCAAATGCAGTTTTTCATTTTCGTATGCAGACTGAGGATCACTTTTACATATATCTAGAGTATGTTTACCCTGGCTCAATCAATAAATATGTTCGTGACCATTATGGAGCTATGACTGAATCTGTGGTTCGTAATTTCACTCGCCATATCCTGGAGGGACTGGCTTATTTGCATGGCTCGAACAATATCCACAGGTTCTCATTTCTGTTATAATTTTGAGTTAAATTCATTTTCATATTTGGACAATGCATGTAAAGCTAATGTAAAAGAAATTTTCACGGCGGTGGTAATGCTTGGTTTGGATGGATCTCTTTTATTTTTTATTGTGCTCTTTTCCTAGAACTTGCTGTATTTTCTGTTTTTATTGAAATCTTGTATTGTTAAATTGGTAGAATTTTCTGCATAGCTGCAGAGTGGATATGTTGTTCCTTGGTTGCCCGAGCTTAAACAATAGCTTAAACAATATGAGTGGTTGTCCGTTAGGCCCTACATTTAAGCCCCTCTCTTGCTAATAGGTTTGCTAAACAAGTAAACATGTTTGTAGTTTTTTTTTGTTTTATATATATATTTTTTCGCCAAGTTTCTCCCCAAAAGTGTGAGCTTTTTTTTGCTCATCTTCATGGATTGATAAATCTAGTTAGTATGTCTTCTTTTGATGTGCTTCTATGGTTGAATATTTGAATACGTGTCTAATTATTTTGAGCTGGTCGTAATTACATGAGGATAGTAATTACATGAGATTCATTTCTGTTACTGGGTGTGATTGAATAGTAATTACATGAGGATAGATCAAACTTTTATGACCATCTTTGTACTCTTTACGAGATGTTAAATTCCTGGCTGAGATAACAAAAGCACAAGATGTGGCCTCTGTAAAACCCTGTAGATGAGGAAAAATATAGACAGATTGATGATGGCCAATTTCAATCACATTTTATTTCATTCATCCAGAGAAACCGTTACTGAAAAGAGCTGGCTTTAGATAATATTTAGAGAGCTTTTTGGTACTTGTTACTTTAAAATTTGAAAATTTGTATGTCATAAAATTTTCCTTATGGAATAGGTTATAGAGTGCTTCTTGGGGTTTAGTGGTAATGGTTACGTTCTAAGTAACTTTGCTGAAGAAGCCCAAATAGAGAGATGTAGAGCAAAATCAACAGGTTAGAATTAGAATAATGCATTAGTTGAGTCGTAGGAGTTTGCAGATCTCTCTGGGTTTTCAATTACACATCGATTCTTTCCTACACATTTTACTTTATAACCAGTGCCACCTCAACTCTGTTATATTTTAGAATTCCCTCTATATTGCGATCTCTTGCAATGTCTTTCTAATTTCCTTTGTTGACTGATATCCTACTGCCCACTTTTCCAGTTAGGCCCGTTCCCTCTTCCTTTGCTTTCTGTACTTTCTACTCTTCCTCTTCTCTCTGTCTTCTCATTTCCAATATCCAATCAATACATCATTTCTTCACCCTCTTTCAGCAGTTTTAGCTGTCACCCCCAAATCTAGCTGTCTTCCTACTTTGCCACATAATTTCCAATTGTAAGATCAAAATATGGTTACCAACATTAATTTCTCTGCTTAACCTGAGCATCAACCATAAAGATTACCTGAACCCTGGCACATTCTCCCTATCCATTGTTAAGTTTGTAGGAATCAGATAGTTTCAATTATTTTTATGTACGCTTTATTGTCTACGCCTTCTTCTTATTAATTGTGTTATTGTTACTGGAGTTTAGCTATTAATTATCGTAGATTTATGAATGGTACTTCAACTATTTATTTTTGGGGATGCCATTTTATCTTGCCTTTGTGGTTTTATTAAGATATAGTTTTCTATGGTCATTCTGGTGGTCACAAAAAGTCAACAATGGAAAAAAAAAAAATCGACTCTTGCTTTCATCTTTCCTAAGTCTTAATGTACTTTTAAAACTTTGAAGTTATCAAATACTTAATCAATGGGTCAATTTGCTTTGTTCTATTAAACTATGTTTTCTCCCTGTAGATTAGCATGTCAAGTAATATATGATAAACAAAGTCAGGAAGTCAGGATAAGTAGCTTGTATGGTTGTACATATGTAATGTATTGTGAATCATATTATAAATTAAGCCAGGCTAACTGAGTACATCAGTAACAGATATATCACCATAATGTGAAAAAATTAAAAAAGAGGGTGGATAATCAAGGAAAAGTATTAAGGATTGTCAAGAGAAATACAAGTATATGAATGGCACTTTAAATCAAAGTCCAATGGCTATACGGCCATTAATCAATTATAACACATAACTTGATCACAATGATCCCAGTGAACATAAACATGATTAGTTTTAGAGTTAATTACAGTAAGACCCCCATAGTATGGGGGTAGTGTAACTTAATACACCTAAAGTTTAAAACTTTCACTTTAGTCCCTAGATCGTTAGTGGTGTTAGTTAATTGTTTGATATTCCCACCCTTTTCTAAATTAACCTTCACTCATTTTCTATAATCCCAAAAGTGTCCTCTTCTCCATCATTAAGAATCCATCTCAAATATGGCTAGCTCCTCTATTCCCCACTCCACTCTTGGGCAGCCTTGTGCAGGTCCTCCCACTCTTTCTCCTCTCATCCATTCTGACTCTTTTTCCCCACACCTATGGCATTGTCATGCATGGCTTTGCAGCCACACTGACACCCCAAGAAGCCGAAAGAGTATCAAGAACCGCTGGGGTCATTGGTGTCTATAACGACTCAATCATTCACATGCGAACCACTGGGTCTCCTGATTTCATTGGTCTCAACCTAGGTGACAATTTCTGGACGGAGACAATTAGTGGGGAAGATGTCATCATTGGCCTTGTGGACAGTGGTATATGGCCTGAGAGCGCTAGCTTTGACGACAGCCGGCTCCCCCCAGTTCCACGTCAATGGCGAGGGGAGTGCACTTTTGGTCTGGACTTCAATAGCAGCTCGGGCAACAATAAGCTCATCAGGGCGAGATTCTTTCACCATGGAAGACAAGCCAGAGGACAGGATTTCGATGAAAAATTACCTGAGTTCCTGTCCTCTAGAGATATCGTTGGGCATGGCACGCATACTACCTCAACAACTGTTGGATCTGCAGTGACCAATGCAAACCTGTTCGGGTTTGCAAATGGGCGTTGCAATTAAAGATGGAGTTAACATCCTCTCTATCTCGCTCGGTGCTGGTCTTGTAGAATTCACCGATGATATCATTGCCATTGGCGCCTTCATTGCCATGCGAAATGGTATCTTTGTTGCCTGTGTTGGAGGAAATAGCGGACTAGATGCATCGACAATTACCAACGATGCTCCATGGATCACGACAGTGGGATCCAGCTCGATCGATCGTAGGTTTCCAGGCTGCATCACGCTAGGAAATGGAGAACCTTACGTCATTGAATATCTTTATGTGGGCTGTCACCGCTTCTGGTCGACAACACCACCAAATCCGTCGCTTTTGTTGGTCGACTCACTTCTCCGGAGCTTTCACCGTACTTCTCCTTCTCTTGCTTCCTCGTGCTGCTCTGACTCCGACTCTTGCTCAGTTAAGAGAAAATGAACTTTTGGGTCAACAAAGGCAAGACTCCCCCCCCCACCCTCGCGATTTTCAAGGGCAAACTTGTCCTTTTACCACACGTGCGTCTCACATGTCATCCCCCTAAACAACTCCTCACTCTATTTGCTCTCCTAAAGAATAAAGTGAATTTTAAACTTCATAAGTATTAAGTTACACTATCCCATACTACAGGGGATCTTATTGTAATTAACCCTTAGTTTTATGAATGATAATTTCCAAAACCAAATTCGTAAGCTTTCGAAAAACAAGATAACACGCAAGTCTAATATCAAGAGTTCATTTGGTGCAGACCATCATCTCGAATAGATCCATCATTATTGTTATGAAATAATCAGAACCAACCAATTCTTTTATTATGAACCAAGGGATACATATATTTATAAGTAACTCAATATCATACAAATAATCCAACAGACAATATGAGACTAAACCTAAACTAAACCTAAATACTTAATCAAACACTCCCCTTCAAGTTAGAGTATAAATATCAATTATACACAACTTGTTACACAGATTAGAAAATACTTTCTTTTTTTAATAGTGCAGGTTAACTTAAAGTGGATGAGCAGTAGCAGCAGTAAATGGTAGTAGTAGCAGTAGTAGTAGCGGTAGATGAATTATTTGAATCATCAAAACACACATGTATTCGAACAACAAATAAACTTCTTTATTGGAAGCAGTAGTAGGTAGCAGATAAGCTTTTTTTTTTAGAAGCAGTAATAAACAACAAATTAACTTCTTTCTTCGAAGCAATAGTAGGCAGCAGATAAACTTCTTTTTTAGAAGCAGTAGTAGACAACAGATAAACTTCTTTCTTATAAGTAATAGTAGGTAATATATAAACTTCTTTGTTAGAAACAGTAGTAAGCAACAAATAAACTTTTTCTTAGATGCAATGGTAGGCAAAGGAAGGAGGAAAGGGTTGCATCAAGATTGGATTGCACCCTTCAAGTCAATGAGGGACTAGCTAGAGTTTTTACAGTCACAAAGTAGGGAAGAAATAGAAACCGAAGCAGTCGCGCAAAATTGAATTGGCGATGTGATTGCGGTGTTGGAATCAGAACCGGAGTTGGCCATCTACTAGGATGGTTGCGATTGATGGCTGAGATTTATTTCATAATGCGCTCTGATAACATATTATGGAATAATAAGAACCAACCAATTTGTTTATTATGAATTAAGAGAAACATATATTTATAGGTGTCTCAATACTATACAAACAATCCAACATGCGATGTGAGAATAAACATAAACTAAATCCAAATACTATATAGTTTTTTAATCTAACAATTATCATCACCTTCGGGAATCGTTATTCATTTTTCATGATTTTCATCTTCTTCACTGCACAAACTTACTTCTGTCTACGCTCTCTTTCCTTTTGTGCAATAATATTCAAGTTCAAGGTCTTGTCCTTAATTGGCATAAGCATGAAAAAGCTTTTTAGATACTTAGACTACTAATTTTGATTATAAAATCCAAATCATGTTGACGCCTGGAAAATGCTGGTGATTGACTCCTTTGTGATGAAATTTGTAGGCCCCGCTAGTGCTTGGTTAGAAAGATAAGGAGGACTATAGAAAGCTTTCAACTTGTCTAAGTCTGAAAAACTTGTTCATTAGGTGGTGTTTCATTCAAATCTAATGCAAAAACAAATCGTAGAAGTGTCTCTTAATATATTTGAAAAATGAATGAAGAGGCATATATCAAAATTGTTTGGTGATGTTTTGTATAACATGCCATTTAAAAACATTAAATACACATTGGGTAAAAAGAATTCATATTTTTTGTTTTTTTAAGGCATTGATCTTTAACATTATGGATAGAATCATAGAACTTGTTCTGTGGGCGTCTACCTTGAGCATAAAAAACGATGTGCCTAAAAACTGAACTCTTTTTACATCTACTTGTGAAATGCCAACCTAAATACTTAATATAAATCTTGGCAGTTCGCTAGGTTTTATTATCAATATCCAACAGCTACCTAGGCTAATACTTTTTTTATGCACACTGTCTTTTGAATAGTCAATAATAGTGATGTTGAATAGACATGGAACAGACTTGACTTGGTGCAAGTTCTAAAAATACATGTTCATCATGTACGACCTGATATGAGATGGCTTTAGGATAGAAGTATTTGTGTTACATAGGTCAATAATGGAATGAGCAGAGCAGGCCGCTGCTTGGTTATTTGACAGTATGATCCTAATGGTAGTTATATACACAGATGTACAGCCTAACCCCACCCCATTATGCATGTTCCTTTTTTTGTTTTCTCCGGAGAATGACCTGACTGCTTATGCTGACCTGAGCCTGATTAAATGGGTAAACCTTAAAAAATTTCATATAAATCTTGGCAGTTCTCTAGGTTTTATTATCAATATCCAACAGCTACTAGGCTATTACTTTTTTATGCACACTGTCGGAACATATGTGAATAGTCAATAATAGTGATGTTGAATAGACATGGCAAAACAGACATGACTTGTTGCAAATTCTAAAAATACATGTTTTTCGTGTGCCTGAAATGAGATGGCTTCAAGATAAAAGTGTCTATGCTACATAGGTCAATAATGGAATGAGCAGAGTAGGCCGCTGCTTGGTTATTTAACAGTAATGGTAGGTTACATATACATATACACACACAAATAGCCTGACCCCACCATATTATGCCCGTTCCCTATTTTGTTTTCTCCTGATGATGACTTGACTGCTTATGCTGACCTGAACCTGATTAAATGGGTAAACTCTCTAACCTTAACGTGACCCAAATATGTTTGGCTGTCTGACCTGAGCTTAATACCTCGATTGCTGTGCTGACTGGTTCAGATAATGTGATCAAACTTATTTATTTATTTTCACAAAAACTGTAAGAAGTTTCAAGTCTAAATTAATTCTGGAATCTTATCGTATTTAGTTTCAAATTAAAAACTGATGTTATTCCTAAAAGAAAACTTGCAAATTTATTTTGGTTGAAACTAAATGATAATGAATTGCAGAATTTAATAAAAAAAAGAAGGGGTATTTACTGGTTTGTCCCTCAAATCTTTATATATTATGATTTTGCCCCCCAAATCTTCATATTTAGAATTTTGCCCCCCAAATCTCATAAGTTACAACAATTTTGCCCCCCTCTCTAACTCTTCCTAACACAGTTAAATATTTGACCATTTTACCCCTCTCTTCTTCTTCTCTCTTCCTCCTTTCTTCTTCTTCTCTCTTCCTCCTCTCTTCTCCTTTCTTCATTATTTCTCTTCTCTTCTTTCTCCTCTCTTCCTCCTCTCTTCTCCTCTCTTCCCTAACACAGTTAAATACTGAAAGAAAAGAGGAGAAAGAAGAGAGGAGAAATAATGAAGAAAAGGATAAGAGAGGAGGAAGAGAGAAGAAGAAGAGAGGAGGAAAATAGAAGAGGAAAAGAGGGGTAAAATGGTCAAATATTTAACTGTGTTAGAGAGGGGGCCAAAATTGTTGTAACTTATGAGATTTGGGGGGCAAAATTCTAAATATGAAGATTTGGGGGGCAAAATCATAATATATAAAGATTTGAGGGACAAACCAGTAAATACCCCAAAAAAGAACCTATTATCACTGCTGTTTCTTTCTTTTTCCAATTTACACTTACAAAACTCGTTTTCTAGGTCGCCCCAAACGAAGGTCCTTAGCATAGTGATATACGATTTTAGATGAGGAAGAAAGGGCATCGATAGAAGATCCATCATGGAGAGAGGTCTAGATATACCTTCTTAAATCTGAAGGGAGGGGAAGAGGGTAATCTTCGAGCCAAATAGTGGAAAAGAGAGAAAGCAAGGGGCTGTGGTAGGAGAAAAGACGCACTGCCATTCATGGATGGATTAGGGTTTTGTTTTTTTATTAAAAAACTGGAGGCTGTGCTCACATGCAGGAGTGGAAAAGAAAAGTTGATATTAGTATTTTAGTTTATTAACTAAAGAAGTACTTCTTGTTATGTGAAAGTTCTTCTCTTTTACACATCAGCATAGTGAGAGACTTTGTTTGTTTGTGTGAGTGAAGGACTTTGCAGGAAAAACAAATAGGCTGGATCTTGGCTGACTATCAAGTCAATATATAGATATTTATATAAGATAAAAAGTTCACCAGTCTACAAGAATTAATACAACGAGAATCAGAGGAGGATTTTCCTTTGATTGGGATCTAGTTTAAGTTATAAGTATTATATTTTTATTTCTGTTGTTACATTTATCATTATTACGACGCGCCGTAAAATGTTATTTGCAGTTTTACAATGCAAAATCTCATATTTGATTCTACTATCTCCTATTTTCATCTGAAAGCCTATTTGCATGCAATAGCTTCCGCTTACTCTATTTTCTGCAAACATCTGCAAGCATCATAAGCCTGGGTTGGTTTCATAGAACTGTCCATTCTTTCGTACCACTGAACAAGTTTAGTACTCAGTTCAGATGGAAGTTCTTACCAATAGTTTCACTTCGATTGACTGCCCAGTATCCTAAGTTACTGTTTTTTCTGCAGGGACATTAAAGGAGCAAATTTACTTGTTGATATTAATGGTGTTGTGAAGCTTGCAGACTTTGGCATGGCAAAACATGTGAGTTTGACTTGCTTGTACCAATCTATTCCGGCGATGCTTTCTGAACTTAAACTTCTTTTTTTGTCATTTCTATAAGCTATTGGGCTTTCTGATGATATTTTCTGCTCAGTTGTCACGTGCTAAGCATGTGAGAAATTGACATTTTGCATTCTATCATAAAAATGAAAGTAAAAGAAAAAAATATTTTAAAGAAATTTAAATGTAACAATAATTTTTTTTTTCTTACCATGCATAACAGAAACATTAAAAAAAAAAAAAAAAAATTGAAGGTAACTATGATTTTTTATACTACCACACATAAAAGGTTTAATTTTTCCTAATTTTATCTAATCACAAATGCTAACCTTGCAGGTGTACTAATTAAAAGCATATTTTTTCTTAACAAGAATATATTAATAAAAAATCAGCTAACAATGAAAATCAAACTACTTATTTGTGTAGAATCTTGATTATTCATCTCTTTTTTCCTTACCTGTTTCTCCTTAATAACTCTCTCCCTTTTTATTTTTTCTTTGTTTTATAGAAATGAAGATAAATATTCATTTTTTGAAAAACTCTACAAAAATAAATATGATAGGCTTACATTATTTATATTTATGTAATCATGTTCATTCTTAAGGTGCAGCTTTTTAAATGAAATTCAAGTTTTATGGACAAAGTTTTCTTCTCTCGCTAATAAAAAAATGTGATGGAAATACTCTGATTAAGTTTGATGCTGGTATAGCCATACCCGATTTGTATGCGCAAAGTAAAATGTTGATCCTCCCTATCATTTTCTTCTCAGTGTACTTATCCTTTTTATACTTTCCAAACTCTATGAAAGTAGAGATAAAAAGTATTTTTTTATTTGTTCATGTAATGTGTTATTTTTTCAATAGCCAAATTTTTGAGAGGCTATCTATTCATTTGCTGCTGTTAGTAAATTTTGTTAATCACGTTTTACTAGTATCCAGAGAGATGCTCTCCTTTTTCTACAGTATTGTGGACATGTCTTTCTGCTTTAACCTGCATGAGCTTATATGAAGCTTTCTCTTTCAGTTGAGCGGTGCAGTTGGTGCTCTTTCATTGAAGGGAACTCCACACTGGATGGCTCCTGAGGTAATTCTTTTTTAATCCATCTTATGAGTGATTTTTTTTTTCTTTTTCTTATTCTCTGTTTCCTCCTATTGAAAAATTTGCACGGAAACTGAGCCATTTCACAAGTGAGAATTTAACTTGAAAGCTTTTATATGCTAAAGTTGTTCACCTCTTTATTTTCTTGTCTTTCTCTGTAAAAGGATGGAAAAGACAGTTACTGAGTTTTAAACCGGTGAATTATTCTGCAAGATATATGGGTTGAAATCCCCCCACAAGCACACGTACACTACACCATAAATACATAAATGAAGCACGTTTCAAAAGGAAGATTCAACAATAAAAAAAACTAAGGCATCACTGCGTTGATCATTATATGTATGTTACCTTCAATAGATCCTTGAAGATTATACCAGTGTAAAAATTAGAAAGTATGATTCTTCCATTATTATCAAATTATTCACATGACTTCCCTTTCAAAACAGGAGTACCTTTTACCATTTTCTTTCTTGCTCATTAAAGAGCACGGGGGTTCCCTTTAGTAACCTTTTTCTTGTTCTCCGTGTATGCATCTTCTCTTAGAACAAACACTCCTCTCCTCTATGGACTGCCTATTAGCTCCTGTTGATTAGGAAAGTATCAATGTAGTGAGAGCAGAAGTTGACTTCCTTTTGCAGAGAAGTCTCTTTGCTAAACTCTAGGTTGTGATTCCTTTCAGCTGTTGTTACCATTAACCAGCTTGGTTTGTTGGGAACAAGAGGAACACTCATGGTCATGGATGAAATACTTATCAATATTCTTATAGTTGATTTTAACCCTATTTCCATCTTCCAATTATGATGAGTAATATATCTCTGAAGTAGCATTAGCTTTCCTTGTTTTTGAAATCCTCTTAATTTGTGCAGTAACCTTCTCTTAAATCCAGGTTGTTCGGGCTACTATGAATAAAGAGATTGGTTATGATTATGCTGTTGATATTTGGAGTTTGGGTTGTACAATTATTGAAATGTTCACTGGGAAACATCCATGGTGCGGACTTGAAGGGGTAATGAATATTCATAGTTCTCCTTCAAATTTACATTTACAAAGTATCCAACATTTTCCCTAATTCTGTTAGATGCTGCATGTCATATAAGTTGAGATTTAATTTGGATACTCTGTGACTCTCAGACGAGAACATGCTATTCATATGCTAACCATCTTAACTTTGAGCAGATAATCACGCATATTAAGTGCCTAAAGTTTAAAAAAGTAGAGTAAAAAGGCTTTATTTTTTCTGATTGTTGGATATCATACCCTTTTATAAGCCTAGGTTTGAGTTGAATTGAATATCTGATTAGTTGTAGTCTTCATTTTCACAGGTGCTCGCTATTGATTACTGTAACTAGAGATCAAGGTTTAATATGATCTTTTGTGCAAGAGTGTTTTACAAAACTGGATTATGCGATTGAATGACTCATTATCTGGGGCCTATGCACCCTCGTTATACAGTCATGCCGGATAAACAGGCCTATGCAGATAGTTTGCTTGTATAGGCCCTTTAAATAATGTTTATGCAATTTTTTTTCCTAGTTGCATGTACCTGAAAACAATTCTAATTGATTTAGCAAGAAAAAGTCAATTCTAGCTCAACTCAAACCCTTAGTGCATGTGAGATTGAGAATAATGAAACCAATGGAACTGCCAATATAAAGGTGGTTATTATTATTATTTTGGTGCAAGCAAATGTAGTTCATGAGAGAGCTCTATATGCTTTTTTTAATAGCTAAAGGTTGGTTTTGAGAACTCAAAGACCCAGCTTTAGAAATACATGGCAGAATAAGTACTTGTATACAATGTACAATACTTGTGAACCATGTATAAAGAAGTGTTATTTCATCGGTGTTGATAGTCTATGTGAGATGATGTTAAGTTATTGTAGTCTTCATTTTCTTATAAGGAGTATTATAATTGTTTTTTAATCAATTTTTCCATAGTTTTTTTTTTATGTATTTTCTTTATTGGGATTGTGTAGCATTTAGTATACATATGTGTGTATTGTCATATTTATAAATTGTAGATATTTATTTTCGTAATTTTAGTGATACATTTAATCACCATAGACTCTATTTACGTGTTATGCGCTTCTAGACTGTACGTGTAATGAAATTGTTTTTTAGAACGTTATCTCAAAATTATGTATTATACTGTGAAATATTTTGAGAAAATAAATGGAGGTTGTTATACTCCTAAATTAAATCTTTCATTTGTGTCGGGGTTAATTTGTTCCCCTTCCAAAAGTGGAAAGGCTTATGTATTCCTAATTCTTTCACAATATGTGGAGAGCCTAATAGCTTTTAAGACTAGCGGTTGTAAATTGGAAAGATCCATATCGAACCCATCAATATTTCGGCTCCCACAAGCAAGGTTCTAAATATCGAATATCGGGTTCATATCGGATGGGCAGTTTTATATTGGATAGTGACATATTGGACAATATATCAGGGATATTAGCCAATATCGGGTTTTCGTATCATATCGGTAAACCCTCCCAAACGATATATCGGGTGATATATCGTTCGTCATGGCCGATATTTAGAATAATGCCGACAAGTCCTCTGATACATGTGATAAAAAAATTAGAAAATTCCATGTTCACCATGGTTTCTTGGATTGAAAAAGTATCTATTCAAACACTTTGGCTCTTTCAAAAGATATTTCCTTATCTTGACTAGGAGTAACTTGATTTTTGTTCTCAAGAAGTCATTGCTCATTATAATAGATACATATTCACATGAAAGAATATGAATAATATCATTAATGAATACAAATAACACCAACAGTGAATGAAAATAAAGATTTTCTTGATATTAGTTTCTTAAATCTACCTTATTTTGATATTAATCCCTCAAATCTTCATATTTTGGTATTGCTCACTGAAATAAGTTACTTCATATTATCACTTCTGTTAAATTTTTACCCAAAATGACTTATTATGGTTGAGTTTAGAGTAACTAGGTGTAGTATATTATGTAAATACCCTCACCCTCTATCCCATTCTCACATAACCCAAATCTACCTTCTTCTCCCCCTCCTTTCCCTCCTCCCTTTCTCCCTCTCTTTAAAAAGTTGCAAGAAAGTCTCTTTGTAGAAAGACAAAAGACAAATGGGATGGTGACTGGATTAGTTTCAGATGGGTTTCTCTTTTCTCTCCAACATGTTGCAAGATAGCATTCTTATTGTAGAAATACAAAAGATAAAGAGGATGATGATTTGCTTAGTTTAGGATGGGTCATGTTGGGATTGAGTTGATACAAGGTTTTCGCAACGGTCTTTCCTATAAGTACTACAGTTTATTCGAAGTGTCCCAATATGGCCAAGAGTCATCGTTCTATGAAGATCATAGGTCCTCTCTACTTTCTATGGAGCTTTCTTCTCTTATAAAATTAACAACTTCTCAGTCATACTCGACAAAGATAGTGGTAATTGAATGAATTCAGATTGATTGTGTTGGGTGGATTAATGGTAGATTGTATTAACTTATGGTTAAATTGAATGGGTTGGATTAGTTAGATTAAATTTGTTTTATGGCGGGTTATTGTGAGCGTGGGTTATGTTGAGCTAGTGTTGAATTTAAATGGGTTCAAGTTAAATGAGGTTAACAAGAAGAGTGTGGGAGAAGTTAATTTGAAAGAGAGGAGTTTTTAAGTGGAAGTAAAGTTGATTTGAAAGGTTAGAGTTAAGTGAGGAGTTGGAAAAAGAAGGTAGTAAGGATGAAGAGTATTAACGGGTAGATTGTGTCAAAAAAATTAAAGCTAATAGAATATTATGTAGTAATGGATAAAAAATAACTAGAGG
This sequence comes from Dracaena cambodiana, assembly GCA_036321105.1. Taxonomy (NCBI): domain Eukaryota; kingdom Viridiplantae; phylum Streptophyta; class Magnoliopsida; order Asparagales; family Asparagaceae; genus Dracaena; species Dracaena cambodiana. The sequence continues at coordinate 6,244,174 of JAYEPQ010000005.1, forward strand.
GACTTATTTGGAATGGCTCAAAGGATTTGAAGGACTAATATTTGAATATGAAGATTTGAGGGACTAATATCAAAATTAGGAAGATTCAGGGGACCAATATAAAAAACCCTAAAAATAATATCAATTTAGATATTGCACTAGATTCAATGAATGTACCAAACAATAAAACGGTTGTTGCTCTTGTTTTAAATTTAATGATCAACGAAAATTTTATACACATCATAAAAAGAAGATTCCTTATCCATCTCTTTTCCTTCATGGTGATAAATAATGGCTTTCACTAGATACATGTCATATGCCAAATAAAGAGATGGCTTATCGGTGTTCGCGACATTCAACATTTCATAAATTGGCTTGGTAATGGAGAGAAAGTAGTCTATCTTGTCCTACTACAAGTCATCTAGCAATTTTCCTTTCACAAGTCACAAGTGCTTTTCTCACGGCATCCCTATACTCAACCCATTATTCACAAAGCACTAAATTTTACATTAAAGTCTTGAAACTGCTCAATATGATAATGACAGACCAAATTTAGTATCAACAACCAACATAAGTTTCACCTTCACATGCTCATTGAACATGGTAAGCCTCATAGAAATTTATGATAAGGGCATCTCTTGAGACCTCGCGATGCAATTGCATTCCTTATAAGTTGTCCCATTTGACTTTATATTCTTGGCAACACATATTATTGCATTTCTCATAAGTTGTCTTTTTTGACTCCATGTTATTGGCGGTACATATATTCTTAACAATAAGATTGGGAGTATGCACTAGACATGGAGTCAAAAAGATGTGAGGATAATTGCCCTCTATGAGCTCCTGCATACTTGTACATCTTGGCAATGTTGAAAATTATGCGTTATGGAACTCATTATATTGCATTGTAATATCTGACATAAATCCATCATCATCTAAAGTTGAAAATAAATCAATGCACTATAACAGTAAGTCTTTACGTTGTTTTACGCTAATCATTGTGTCTTTATGTTTTGTTACGCTAATTTACATTATATTACATTATGGTACATTATTTGCTGTTATTTTTTAAAGTAATTTTCATAATGTTGTTGATTACTTTTTGATTGTTATTAATTGTTATAATTTCTTTACTTGATTAATTGTTTGATTGTTTGTGAAATTGCCTTTTTGCTAATTTGCAATTGCTTTTTATTTGCTTGTTAGTTGGTGGAACTTTTTACTTGCTATTGTTTCTATTGAACTCTCAAATGAACTGAAATGAATAATTATAAATAAGATGAATTGAGCATTATAAAATATAAATTACAGTATTGATGATGACTAATACTGAATACAATAAATTTAAAATATTGTTTTCTTGTTTGGTGATGACTAAAATTATGGTTGTGAACGAAATATAATTATGAAGATAAATGAGAAAATTATTATATATAGTTTTTACTTGATATAGAATGTTTTATTCTAATTTATAAAGATTATTTATATAGTTTTATATTTATTTTTATTAAATAGATTAGAAAATTGCATAACTTACAGTATGCATTGCGGTATATGCAGTGTAACCTAACGGATGCAAAATGTTATGTTACCATTATCATTAGTTTAAATATTGGTCTTTGCGTTGTCGGTTTTGATTTGCTCTGTGTTTTGATGCATAGCCTCTTTGATGCAATCCCTAAACTTCTCTTCAATGTAATACTTATATTTTTTTATGTTCCTTGGCATTCAGTGATTTAAAGAATATATGTCCACTTTAAGTGATCGCTTTAAAGTTTATAATGGGCCTCTTTTGCTTATATGAACATTCATAACTACAAATTGGAGACGTTTTTCCTTTCCATTTGCTCTTGATACGTTCCAATATTTTTTCAATACGAGTTTCCTCACTTTGCAAGTAAGTTGTCAGCAAAATGTTATCTCGGGGGGTTCGTAGTCAACGATTGGATTATTAACAACATACATATATGCCAAACATAATATGTATTTCTTATCAAATTAAATAGCATTCAGCGAAATAGAACCCCTACAATAGTTGTGTTTAATTCTTCTCTGTCAAATGATTGTTCCACTGTATTACTCCCTCTCTTCTTAGCTTCACTTGGATATGGCATCATAAACATGCTACTTGGTCCAACACCACCACTTCCTTCAACCACATTTGAAGTTGAAGATGTCCCAAATACGGGTGGCAGAGAAGCTTGCACCTTCACTTCCATTTGATCCATTAACTTTCTCATCTCGCATACAAGAGTCAAAACTCATCTCATGCGAAATTCCACATATTTGACTCCTTCGGAATTTTGCATGATATGAGTTTTAGACTCATGTACGATTCCATGTATCTTGTATAGAAATAATGACATTTTCATGGCCAATTTCCTCCTCCCTTTCCTTTTTTTTTAATTCCAATTTTGTTGCATACTTCCAAAGAGTTTCTTGATTATCCTCTATTTTACTGCTACTATTTGGTTCATCACCATCTGTGGAACCTCCCATTTTAGACATCTTTCTACTTCATAGGCTAGCATCAACAGAACAACAAAAAGAACATTGATATATCCATGAGGCTCATTTGCATAAAAACTCAACTTGCTTATTCAAAACATGGATGCAATCACAAGACATAATCACAGCAAATTCTTGCTGGAACTTGTCACGCCCCGCTCCCGATATACGGTATACAAGCACGTGTAACAGATACCGGCAACATATTCAGTTTGAATATGCTAAAGCCTCAATAAATTTGCCACAATAATACTCAGTAATTACGATAGAAAAATTCAACAAAGGTTTGACTTTCCATTTATTGGAATGAGATTTAGATACAATTGAAACAAAATATAATAAAATTAAACAAAAGGAAGAAGGGAATCTCTAATCCGTTATGGAGTTTTAATATGATGTTTAAAATACATCAGATCCTGCGTCAGTTTTGGCGTGTCCATCGGTAAATCTGGGCATGCACACCCAGGTCGTCAGATTGCGACCAAAATAAAAACGCAGAAAGAATATGAAATATAACAGTTATATCCAAACATAATAATAACACAAGTTTTAGAAAATATAGAATGAGATGTCTGTAATAATGATGTCAATTAATTTAGGTTATCTTAATATCATTTTAACGAAGTCAAATTTATAACAGAGGTATTTTTGTCTAGAATGTCATGTAATTGGAAAAGCTAATTGATGGGATACCACTGTTTCGATAGTTTCCTGTACAGACCCAGGAAATGGTCACAGGATTGTCCGATGCTGAGTCGGACCTGCCGTCAGGCAAACAGGAATTATAGTCAGGTATGATCCAGCAAATCATCACGCACCCATGGTGTGCGAAATATTCAGTTGTACAACTTAACAAGTTTACAACCGAAACAGAGTATATTTCCATCATTCAGTTTCTCCCCCAATCCAGTGTCATTTAGGTATAGTACAGTATATTGATTATATCAGGTACAATATTTCAATTGGATTTTTCTTAATTTATTAACAACATGATTTATAGAGTCCATTCAGTTTATACTTTATTCAATAAATCACAATTAGTTATATTTAAGAGTCACTGATTCGAGACATCATAGAGATATAGGCCAGGCAATTATATGGATGCTGGGATGTTTTCCGTGCGTTGCACGTTCCTTAATTAGAGAACCAGCATACAAAATAACTTTTCTAGACACCGACACAAAATGATATCACGAACAGTATTTTTCCGTGAATATAACTTTTATGTGATTTATCAAATTTGTATATATGATTTTTCTAAAATCTAACTATACTATGTAATTTAAATTTAATGACAATTGATAATAGATTTTTGATGACAAGAAACATAATAAATAATTGATAAATTCCTACAAAATAACAAATCAATTTACACAAAATAAATAACATGATTGAAACATGTATATAAAATAGCATGATTAGTGAGTCCAAAAATGTACTCACCTGGATTTTGTTTCCCGATGTTGCTCAATGGAGTAATCTACACATTAAAAATATTCTAAGAATATTAAAAACATATTAATATGAATTTAGATGATTTTTAGGGATTTTTTTCTAATATTTATAACATACTCAAAATTGATTTTAAATTTAAGTTGGTCTGAAATTAGGAAATAAGTTTGACTCTATTTTATTGGGTTTATAAAATGATGGATATTATTCTTAAATCATTAGAGTTATTAGATAATGGGTCAAGTAGTTTTAAAGCCCAATAGTTTAACCCAATAAGAAAGAAAAGTGTTTATTACTAACCTTTTGACAAAACAGTGATAATTCAAGATGTGGAAAGATAGGAGAAATGCGTTCATCTCGGGCAAAGTGATGGCTCCGATGGTGGCGGCTCTGATGGCGGCTCCTTCGGCGTGATGAGAGGAAGAGAGAAATTTTAGAGAATGAGTGTAGATTGAATTTAGAAAAGACGTTAGGTTTATATAGTGTTGGATTTAGGAGTTATAGAATGTGAAGGGTTTTGGTAGTAATAGAATTTAAAGGGTTTGAGGTGTTATTGAATTTCAAGAGTTTGAGGGGTTATGGAATTTGAAAGGTTTTAGATTAATTTTGAAGGGTTTAAAATATGAAAGGTTTTAGTTTAATTAGAGAGTTTAATTTTGAGAATTAAAAATGGGAGTTTCATTATTGAAATAATGGAGAAGATGAAGAGTTTGGAGGTTGGAGAAAATGAAAGGTTTAGGAGGTTAAAGAAAATGAAAGGTGTAAGAGTTATGGAAAAAAAAATGAAATGTTATATTTATTATTTGTTTATTTTTATTTATTTATTTATAGCTATAAAAGATGAAGGGTTATTACAGAACTCCAACAGTAATTTGCTTAATCAAGCAATTGAAATACAAATCAGTTTCTTTATTAAATAGTAAATCAGCAGTAATTCGCTTAATTGGGCAGCAACTTCCAGCAGAACTTCCTTATTCAAGAACTCAAAATATATAATGCAAGGAGTAAAATTGATGAAAATTTGAATACCTAATCAGACATTAAAATTGAACTCGAATCGAACAAGCTTTAAGTGCTTGAAAACCCTAAAATTTTGGCTTAAACCAACAATAAAGTTGAAGTTGAAATTATAATTTAAAAAAATCAAAATCATAATTTGAAGAAAGAAGGTGCTCGCTTGACTTTACAATCTCAGTTCTCGCGTTGCCTCCGCCATTATCTTAGTCGCTATTGCATGGCCCTCGTCGTAAGGAGGGGGGTCAAGTTCAGACCCGACCTATTTCAGAACCAACCCTATACACTGTGAATATCTTTTGGGGATGTGTCACGCTTGTGTTGCCTGTATGTCGTAGTCGTGTCCGCTTATCTTCAAGTTGATTGGTAATCGAACACGGGAAATTTGTGTTCAACACGTTCAAGCATGAGAGTTCTAACTCTTTGAGCATGTCCATGCTTTATAACTCATAACTGGTTAAAACTATGATATATAGGATGCTTCTCCCAAAAAACACATCAACATGTTCAGTCATGTTGGACATGCCACTAGTGTCCCTTTGTTCGACACATACAAATATCGAAATTTCCATGTTCATAGAATAGAGTATAGAGTATGTTTGTTACTCTTTTTACAAGAATTAAATATTCTTCTTTTTATTTCACTATTCTAGCTTTCTTCATATGTAAATAATAACTCGATTTATATGTTTGAGTTTTATATACATACATTCAGAAAAACATAAATATAGTTGTGTTTTTTGGTATTGGAAAATTGCCGTGGCCAACACTCTTATGTCCGTCTGACAGTGTTTTAAATACCGGCCGGTATATCGGAATTTGCGAAGAAACGAGACAGGATGATGTATTTTTTATCGTTTTTCGTTTTGGGCCGGTATGGGCCGATATATCGGCCACGTGTGTTTATATTGGCCGGTAACGGTATGAAAAACACCAGTCGGTATTAAGCAATATCGGTTTGTTTTTTAATTGGGTTTTGTTTGCAGGTTAAACCCGTTAACCCTTTAAAAACCCAACCCGTTAGGAAATTAAAACCCTCCAATGGGTCGGGAGGGAAAAAATCCCATTTTCTCTCGCTCTCTCTCTCTCCCCCCGATCGCAAGAAGAGACGATCAACCCTAACCCTAACCCTAATTCCAAAATCCACCTCCAAATCACTCGCATATCAACCTCCGGTCAGTTTCTGACCCTCCGATCCATCACCGAGCAACCAATAAAGCTTCCGAACCCAGGTCAGTGCAAAGTCGGTGGCTATTTTTGGATCCCCGAAGCTTCCGAGCACAGTCATTTTTGATCAACGCCGGCGATCTTCCTCCACCTCTCTCAACTTTGCCGACCATTTCGAGGCTCTGGTAAGCCAATTTTTTATATTTCATGATAAGTTTAAATTAGGGTTACAATTTATTCAATTTCTCTTAAAATTGTGCTTGATTGTTAGCAATTTATTGTTTTTTGTGTTTAAATCTTTTATTTTTGTGCATATTTGGTTTAATTAGAGAGGGATTCTACGGTTCGGCCCACTGATCAGTGAATTAGTGGGTTGAATACTGATTCATTGAAGTAAATCAGTGTTCGACCCACTGATTCACTGAATCAGTTATCGGTGAATCAGTGGGTCGAATCAGTGAATCAATGATCCATCTATTGAGAATTGGCTATGTTGGGAGTGTGTTTGAGGACACTGTTTAATTTGTTGACTAATTTGGATATATAATGTGTTTGAGGAGAGTATTTGATTTGTTGACTAGTGAATCAGTGATTTGTTGACTAATGAGATGGTTTGAGAGTGTTCACTGATTTGTTGATTATTCACTTGGGTTATGATTATATGTCACTTGGTGCATATGCAAACGTTCTAAACGGTATCTATAAATTCGTAAGTAGAGTGCAGATAGGCCAAAAGTAAGTACCCTAAGTTTGTTTTATGTGTTTTAATATGTTCTATAAAGGCAATTATATGATTATTCTTTAACTGGTATGACACCGATATGAAATTCCGGTATTTAGAGTCATATCGCGATATCCCGTCCGGTGTCCGGTATTCGGTATGTAATTTGGCCAACCGGAATATCACCGGTATCCGATATTTAGAACACTGCCGTCTGAGAGCACGACGTTTCGACATATTGCAGGATTAAGCATTTTTCTTTAATAGATGCTCATACTACAAGAACCAATCTGAATCTTGCTTATGATGATCTATTATACTTTTTTAACCCGATGTATATGATGAATAGACATGCACATGCAAAAAAACAAATGGATCTCCATCGCCCATGGAGATATGTGCGTGTGGATGTATATAGTTTGATGGGTGGATGTATTTCCTGTTAAGTAGTTGGATCAGAAATTAACTGCCAATGTAGATTTGAATCATAAATTAAATGTATTGAGATCCAAATTAGTATGGGTGTGAAATCTATAGTTCATGCAGTACAAAAGGAAATTTTAAGATTCGTGGTGGAGAATTTAGAAAAATTGAGAATGAATAAAATGATACAGATGAGATTCAGGCATCCATGCAAGTGATCGCTCACCCACTCAAAGAATCCTCAAAGAAATTTAGGGATTGATTCGATGTGGGTTAAACAGGGGTAAACTGAACATCTCCTCGCTAAACATCTCAATCAAACAATGGCGGTAGACGTGGAACCAATACTTGTCATCAAGTCTAAATAAAGGTGGAGCTAGTACTAGCCTCTTAACGGATCAGCAATAGTTGGTGGAAACTCGCATGCAATAGATAGTCGAATCATCATGAAAGCCAAACTGATGTCAGGTCTTCTTGGAATATCCAAAACATAGGCGGTGGGATATCTACGAGGACCTATCAATGTGGCGTGCTTGTCTGATCGTGATGCAAGTATCACTAAATGGGCTTCATTGTACATTGCACCATAGTAAGTTTGAGCTCCTGTAAACTTGTTAAATGACCTCGTTGAACATTCAACCTCATGGTTTAGCAGAGATAGGAATATCTTCGTAGTTGGTTTTGCTGAAAGATCTCAAGAAGTCTTAGTAAGAGAAGGGGCTCTGCAACTTTTTTGAACTGCGAACAAGTATATTTTGGCAATGACAGCGATTCAACGATAAATTTTGGTGCGGACCTATCATAAACTTATGTGTTTAGGTTAGGCTGGAAACTTTGATCATCAAGCTTGATAATGGTTTTAGGCTCTGGACCTCTGTCTCAGGTTTTAATTTGGGCTCTATCGCAGGTTCTAATTTGAGCTCTGCATCCAATTTTGTATATCCTCTTCAATCTCGATCTCTGACACTTGTTCAGTCGTGGCCGCATAATATGAAGACAGACGAGATTTTAGAAGATAATCTGGAACGGTTGAACCCAATTACCACGGGGATGTGTATTATCATTTCTTTTCCAGTCCTAGTCCTCTGCAGACAATAGTGTTCATGTACAAAAGAAGATGATGCCTCTTTTTTCTGAGGGATTTCTTTGTATTGAGATGAGAGAGAGAGAGAGAGGACTTGCACAGGTCTGCAAGGAATTGGGGAATAGGGGAGCGTGCTATGTTTGGGTTAGATTCTTAGGGAGGGAGAAAATAGCAAACTTGGAATTATAGAAAATGAGTGGATATTAATTTAAAAAAGGGTGAGACTATCTCACTGTAGACTAACTCTACTAATGGTCCAGGGTCCGAAATGAGAGCTTTAAACTTGATGGGTATTAAGTTATACTACCCCCATACTACAAGGGGTCTAATTATAATTAACCCTAAATTTTAAATGGAGGGTAAAACTTGTCCAATTAATTTGGAAGGTAGAAATCTGTAAATCAAAATTCTTTAGGGTTTAAAAAATTTGAACAGAATAGTTCAGAATATTTAACTTAAAAATTTGGAAAATTTTGTGGTATCTTTCATAAAATAGGTTATTTTGAATGGAGAATTAGTGAATCTAATTCAAAGGACGATGTGAAACTTTGCGCATTTTAAAATAATATCGGATTCAGAACTGCTTTTAATAGAGCAGAAAAGTTAAATGTCTTCTTTCTTGAGACATTTACTTTCTCCTTTTTTTACTATGACTAAAAATTATTTTCTTCTTCTGCTTCATAACTGCATACTTCTGCTGAGATTATGGCGCAGTCTTTTTGTCATGTTAATCTGAAATCTTTTACCTTATTCTTAATGACTACAGCCTCAAGCAATGTTCAAAGTCCTGTATAAGGACCCACCTATACCTGATAGATTGTCCTCCGAGGGCAAGGACTTTCTGAAACAATGCTTCCGGAGGAATCCGGCAGACCGTCCAACAGCTAAGATGTTGCTGGAGCACCCCTTCATACGGAATTCACATCACCACAAAATTCATGGTTCTCTTCAGGCTTTTGCAGGAATCAAAACAATTGTAAGCTTCGCTTCTCCCACTCTATGCTCTCAGATGCTGCTTTATTAAATTAATATATGTTGCTCATGCAGGACAATACATATAGCCCAAGGGACCGGACAAAAGCCAAAAGTGAAACATGTACGAAAGGAAAACATTTACCTAATGGGTAAGTTGTTAGGCTTATTTAAGTTGTTTCATATTAAACATTTTCCTTTTTGGTTTATCAAAAGAGAGAACAGTGACATGCTCCTTTCTAAAGATTTTCTACACTCGAACTCATCCTTAGTTGTATTTATTACCAGGAAGGCCATCCATTTTCCTCCAGAAACTTCTGAATCTGGATCATCACGCGTATGTCCCCATTCAATGCCTGAGGGTGTCCCAAACTTATTTGCACATGCAAATCATCCGTTCCTAAGTCCTCCAGGCTCACCAAATATTTCAAATGGGGTACTTTTAGGCACTGGAAGTCCTAAGCCGTATGCATTGCCTAGGCCTAATGGAAAGGCAATAAATCTCTTCTGAGTTCGGCACAGTATAGTTTCTTGGGATGTACAGGACTTTATGTGATCTGGGAAACACCCAGATTCAGACGACTAACAGCAGCATAACAACCCATTCAGATCTTCTAGGAGCTGAGTTATAGTTGTAGATTATGTTGTATTTTTACCTCTCCCCCTTACCTTCCGGCTCTTTTTTTCTACCTTACAGGAAATAGATTAGTGCATATAACCACGGCAGTAAACAATACAGGTGGTGTTTGTAAATGTTTCGCCTGAGCAGCGTAGAGATGCAAATGATTGTCGATTGGTTTGTAGTGTGTATGGTCCCTGATGGGGACAATAGGGAGCAGCTTCTTGTTGTATACTGGCGGTGCTGTACATTTGTATGTAAGTTGTAGAACTTCATCAAGGGTTGAAGCTCTCTCTTGCGGAACATCGATGACTTGTTTTAGAAAATCATACGTTGTAGTGTCAAAATTCATTATAGATATTCAAGCCTTTTAGTTTGTGTTGCTTGGTGTTTGCTCCCTTTTATCAAAGTGCTTACTATAGCCGTTGTACTTTGACATGGTTGTAAGAGAGTTGCAGTATTTATTTTTTTAGCATTGTATTTTATTTTTATTTTATTTTTTTTATTTTTTTTTTTTATGTTGTAATGGGGTGAATTATGCTGCAGTGATATCAATTGACGAGTACAATTTGAATCCATGACCACCACTAAATCTATCTTGCTAGCTGATTATGGCGATGCTTACCATGCCTAATTTTGATGCAGGGAGTACATCCAGATTCCTGTGCAGCCATCGGGATCCTTTTAGAAATTGCCTTATTTGAAGAGGAATGTCGAGTTTAGAGGATAAGGTAGATCATTGTGTTTGGATCTCAAGCGAACCCTACATTTCTTAATGATCATCTGCGGGAAAAATTCTAAATGCGCACCACATATTACTTAGTGAGCACCATTATCCCCCAGGTTGTAAATCACTTTACTATAGGATGTGGTGCTCACTAAGTAAAATGTGGTGCGCAATTAGAATTCCCTATCACCTGCATGTAAAACATTTGTTTGGATATTACCTGTTGTACCCCTAATATGGTCACTCTCCGCGTAGGTGGACGGTTTTTTTACGTTCTCTTTGAGCTCTTGTGGAGGAGGAGAAGTTCTAAATGTGCAGCACACATGACTTAGTGAGCACCATTTTCTACTATGTTGTAAATCACATTACTATAGGATGTGGTGCTGACTGAGTAAAATGTTGTGCGCACCGTGGGGGAGGAATTGGGAGATAATAAGCTGTCTAAAGGGTGCAATTTTTGGGTTGCGGTTGCGCAGCTGATTCATAAATCCGTTTCTTATCCATACGGTCCAGCGGCTGTAGAGTGTTCCATACAATCGGACGGTTGTCAAGTGTTCAAAGGAGAGAATTTTTGGGGAATTTCCAAAGGAGCACACCATTTTTTCCTAGTGAGCCCACTTTTTCTAGTGAGCCCATCCTCTCTTTTGAAAAGAAAAGATTTTTCCTAGTGAGCACACCCCTATCCCAAAAAGCCTTTTTACTCTAACTCTTCTCACCCACAAACCCCTAATGCTGATAGCTGTGAACCCAACTTTTCTCCATTATCGACAGCCACCCGCCGCACGTTCTTAAGGACGTTATCTCACCAGAGCCCCCGCAAACGATCCAGACAGAGCACACCATTTTTTTTTTAGTTAGGGTGAATTGCACCGCAGTTTGAGAAGAGGCGAAAGAAATTGAAGACAGGGGCATTCCAGTCAAAAAAATCATTGGCAAACTTGTAATAAGAAAGAAGTTTTTAAGTTGGCTCACTAGGAAAAAAAGTGTGCTCCCGGATTTTTGTTATAAGGGGGTTTTACATATTGGTCATTTACATCTTTAAAAATTAGACTTTAGTATCTGAAATCTTCATATTTTGATTTTAATACTCTAACTTTAAGTTACTCACTTTAGTCCCCCTAAATAACTTCCGTTAAGTTAGTTAAAATTTTGGTATAAATTTTCCGTTATACCCATGGAAAGGAGAAAAATATTAATTATTTCCCTCCCATCCGTCTTCCTCCTCTCTTCCTCTTTTTATTGGTTTTTCCTCTCCATTTTTCTCACATATCTCTTCCCTCCCAGCTTATCTCTCTCTTTCTTCTTCATTTTCTTTCCCTAACCCTATATCCCTTGTCTTAAAAAGTACGGCTTCTTCAAATAGTCCTAACCCTAATCAAATGATCTAATATTAAAACTAACTTATGGTATAGCAATCATTTCCTCTACTTCTTAAATATTAAAATTAAAATTTACAGTTTATTTGGACGGAAAAACTAAACGGAAGGACTAAAGTGAGATAATTTAAAATTTTGGGGACTAAAATAAAAATATAAAGATTTCAGGAACTCAAATCTAATTTTTAAAGATGTAAGGGACCGATATGTAAAAACCCCTTGTTATAAATACCGTGGCCCAATGTATCCAAAATCAAGGAATGAAATCAGTTTCTCTCCTAAAATTCTTGACTCTCCGCTTCTTGCTTTTTCTCTTCTTGTTGTTCTTCATCTTCTTCCTCTGAACTCTGTCTTCTGTCTCTTTTTCTTGTTCTTTAGTCCCTATATCTTGCAGGTTACCACGGTTCAGTGCCTCAACATCGCAATCTTGAAGATGGCTGGTGTCACTGAGGCAGTGTCGTCCTCTGCCCAGACCATCAGCTTGGTGTCTTGGGATCTCAATCGGTTTCTGCAGTCGGATTCTGATGATATTCCAGCGATCTTGAGGCAGCTTTCGAAGATCGCGAGGTCGGATGACTTCGTTGGATCGGTTTCTTGTATTTCTGAGGCGTTGACGGTGGGGATCGTTCGAGGATTTGTAGCGAGCTCGAAATCTAGTGTAGGAGCTAAATCGGAGGTCGCTGATCGAATTCTTGGTAAGTTTTTGTCCTCTTCTGGTACTGGATTCGCTTCTTGATAGTTTTACTAGGAATTTGGTGATTGGATTTTATTCCACTAGTTCGAATGAGGATTTGGATTCGGGATCCGTGCCGAGCTGGGTTCAGTTGATTGTGGCAATGAGAAGCGCAGAGCTCTGATTGCTAATTGTGTGCAGTTATTTGTTAGCTCGGTGGTTGCTGTTTTCTTGGAGAAGACAATGCATGTCAATACATATGATGAGTTTTTCGCAGGAATTACAAATCCTAATCTTGAGGCCAAGGTGAAAGAACTCTTGGTCTCGGTTTGCAATGGTGCAGTTGAAACTTAGATCAAGACTTCTCATCAAGTCTTGACTAATCCTGGCTCGAGTTCTTCAGTGAATGGAGCTGAATTGGCACGAATAGAGGTAGATTTGTCAATAGGAAATGATAAGAGCAGGTCATTTGATATGAAGGAGCAGACTGGTGGGTGGTTTGATCAGGTATCGTCCACATTGGCAGTTGCGAGCAACGGGAGCTTCGTTCTTGATGTCACTGGGCGAGTGACGTTTGAGACTGTGAGGTCTTTTCTTGAATTCCAGTTGTGGAAACTGTGTGATGGTGCGAAGGAGTTGTTGAGAGGGGGATCGAGGTGGTGCGGTACTTCAGTGCCAAGTCCATGCCGGTTGTTACGTTATCCCTTGCCTTGTGCATGCGCGTGTCGGCTGGAACAAGGGTTTTGTTGCCAGCTTGATTTAGGTATGATATCCTCAAACTAGGGTTCAAATTGTTTTTTTTTTTTTTTTTTTTTCCGAGCATATACTATATGAGAATTCTTGATCTCAATGCCTCAAAAATGTATACAACTTGCCTACACACATTTCTTGAGAACAGAGATCAAGGTGTATTCTGATTTTAATAAAGGTAGATTAGGTTGTTCAGATATTAACTTTAGTGATGGAGTGTATATTAATGTGATTAGTTATGAATTTTCTTTTCTTTTTTAAGAAATGATGGGTATCAGCCAACTTATACTAATTACAGGTGAAATATGAAAATGATTGCATCACAACGGAAGAAAATGGTACATCTGGTGGTGCCTTGACACAATGACAAAGATACATGCTGAATTTAAATTTGTTTAATAGTCACTCTTTGTAGTCATCTTTAGTGTCTAAATCTTTAGTGTCTAACGTCCTCATTTGGTTCCTTTAGAATGGGAAATGTACATGGAGGTAATATCTATTGGGTGCTCTCAACTCCAAAAGTTCTAGTATTTGGAAACACGTTAAAGTGCTTATTGTCCAAGGTATGCAACTTCAAATTTACATACATGTCCTGTAACATATATCTATTATACTCTTTGGTTTCTTTGAATAATTAGAGGCAGATATTCAATGCTAACCAGAAGCATAATTCTTTTTAAAAATATATATATTATAATAGTAATTTTTTTTTCAAATGGACATGGGATGCTTTGGATAATATCACTTTGTAGAAAAGTTTGAAGTCATTCTTTGAAGCAATTACAAAGTCTGAGCTCAATGCCGCCCAGATTTCCTTGATGCAATGGAGAATCATATATTAATATAGTAGAAAAAAATGGAGCGATATATGAAGTCATATCTATAATCTAATAGTACTGTAGCTAGAAGAATATGTGGAGAGGTGAGTGATGTTTTTAAGAGTGACATGTCCTATGGCAACTTAGAATTAAGTTCCTATCGCAACTTAGAATTCAGTTCCTGAATCTGCAAATTAGACTATCTGGTGTTATTGTTAGCTTCCACTAGCACTTGTTAAAAAATGCCTTGTTAATAGTGTCAAGCTGAAACACCATCAAACACCCTTCCTTTCTGTCAGTGCAAATATGATCCCATATCCGATTACTACTGGTGCAAACCTGATCCTATACGAGTCGAATGACTTGTTATTCTCATGTAATTATTTCTCATTAATGTATCAAAAAGATGAGGCCCCCTCTTTTACTAGTTCTACAGATATCTAATTAAATTTAAGTAAAATATTAAAAAAAATCAATTGTATATGTTTAAGAAACCTGCTGTAGCCAAATTTATCGAGGAATAATGAGCACACTACGTTATCGAAATAATGTATACGTGTGTATTTTTTCAAAAGTATCAATAAATGTTCGATTCCACAATACTTCTAATCTTTATCACAATATTTGTTGTTTATCTCTCTCTCTCTCTCTCTCAGTCAGGGTCCCCGGCCCCTTGCAGCTCCTTTTAAGGCCCAGAGTCCTACACAGTCCACTCTACTGCAAGCTAGCAATCGTTGAGATGTTAAGGGGAAATGAACAGTGTTTATGACCCGTGGATCATCAAGAGAGGTTGTATAAATACCAGTGCGATGTACGAAGAAGAGTAAGAAATAAAATGACCTACTCTCCTATCCTCGTCTCTCTGCCTCCCTTTCTTCTCCTCCACTCTAATTCTTCTCCTTCTCTCTTTTCTTTATCTTCATCTCTTCTATTTTCAGTAGATAATATTTTGTGCTTTTATTGTTACTGACATCATGCCGCAAGGATCTTCACATCGAGGTTCGTCATCCAGATCTGCCGGAGGAGATCCGGACACACTTCTCTCATGAAGATTCTCTCTAACTTCTCCTTCTCTCTCAACAATCAAGATCAATTACTTCGCGAACACCATGCCTCGAAGAAGGAGATCATCAACCTCTCCTTCGATGTTGCCTTCATTCTTACCCTCCTCATCACCCTCACCAAACCCCTCCCCTACACGCATGCAGCAACCCCAACCTCAACTCACAGCAACAACAATAACAACCAGAATTGCGGGATCGAGAACTCTCCAACTTCTTTCGCAACCTCTCCGTCGACGACTCCACCTAATTCCTCCTTACCTTCAACATCCTCGTCAACCCCCCGACCGCCTCAGCCTTCAAATCCTCAGCCTCACATCAATGCAGCGTTAGGGTTTAGGGTTAAATTCAGGATTACAGGTTCGGGTTAGTTTAGGGTTAGGACTAGGGTTACGGATAGGGACTAGGGGTTAGCGTTAGGATTTAGGGTTAGGGGTTACGATTAGTGGTTGTGGTTAGGGTCAGGGTTAGGGGTAAGGGGTTAGGGGTTTTGGTTTAGGGTTTGGGTTGGGTTAGAGTTAGGGTTTAGATTAGGTTTGGGGTAGGGATTAGGGTTTAGGGTAAGGGTTTAGGGCTAGGGTTAAGGGTTTGGGGGTAGGGTTTAGAATGGGGTTTGGGGTTAGGGTTAGGGTTAGGGTTTGGGATGAGGGTTTGGGGTTAGCGGTTAGGTTTAGGCTTAGGGTTTAGGGTTAGATTTAGGATTAGGGGTTAGGGTTAGTTTAGGGTTAGGGCTAAGGTTAGGGTTAGGTTAGGGTTAAGGATTAGGGGTTAGTGTTAGGGTTTGTGGTTACGGTTAGGGTTAGAGATAGAGGTTAGGGTTTAGGACTAGAGTTAGGGTTTGGAATGGGGTTTGAGGTCAGAGTTAGTTTAGGGTTTAGGGTTAGGATTAGGTTAATATTAGGGGTTAGGGTTTAGGGTTTGGGTTAGGCTTAGGGCTAGGTTTTAGGTTTAGGATTAGTTGTTCGGGTTAGTTTAGGGTTAGGGTTAGGGATTGAGGGTTAGTGTTAGGGATTTAGGGTTAGGAGTTATGGTTAGGGTTAGGACTAGGATTCGGGTGAGTTAGAGTTAGGGTTAGGGTTAGCATTAGGGTTAGGGTTAGGGGTTTAAATTGGGGCTAGGTTAGTGATTAGGGTTTAGGGATAGGGTTTAGGGTTGGGGTTAAGGGTTAGGTTTATAGGGGTTAGGGTTAGTTTGGGGTTAGGGCTAGGTTAGGGTTAGGGATTAGGGTTAGGGTTCATTTAGGGTTAGGGATTTGGGTTTAGTGTTAGGGTTAGGGTTCATTTAGGGTTAGGGATTTGGGTTTAGTGTTAGAGTTTAGGGTTAGGGGTTACGGTTAGGGGTTGGGATTAGGGGTTAAGGTTAGGGGTTGGGATTAGGGTTTAGGGTTAGGGTTAGGGTTTAGGGCTAAGGTTAGGGTTTAGTGTTAAGGTTAGGGTTAGTTTAGGGGTTAGGGTTTAGGACTAAGGGTTAGTATTAGGGTTTAGGATTAGGGGTTACATTTAGAGGTTAGGTTAGTGGTTAGGGATTAGGGGTTATGGTTTAGGGCTAGGTTAAGGGATTAAGGTTCAGCGTTAGTGGGTTAGGGTTTGGGTTAGGGGTAGGGTTAGGTTTTAGGGCTAGGGTTTATTATTAGTCTTAAGGGTTAGGTCTAGAGTTAGGGACTAGGGTATGTTTAGGGTTAGGGTTAGGGGTTAGGTTAGAATTAGGTTAGGGTTTCGGGTTAGGGTTAGGGCTGGGTCATGGATTAGGTGCTAGTGTTAGGGTTTTGGGTTAGGGGTTATGGTTAGGGATTAGGGTTAAGGTTAGGGGATAGAGATTAGGGTTAGGGTTTAAGGTTTGGGCTAGGGTTGGAGTTAGGGTTAGGGTTAGGGTTAGGGCAAGGGTTTAGAATTAGGGTTTAAGGTTAGGTTTAGGGTTAGAGGTTGGGGTTTAAGATTTGGGTTAGGGGTTGGGGTTAGGTGTTAAGGTTTAGGATTAGGGTTAAGGTTAGGGTTAGGGTTCGGGTTAGTTTAGGGTTAGGGTTAGGGTTAGGGTTATGGCAAGGGTTAGTTTAGGGTTAGGGGTTCGGGTTAGTTTAGGGATTATGGTTAGGTTAGGGTTTAGGGTTAGGGTTACGGTTTAGGGCTAGGGTTACGAATTAGGGTTTTAGGGTTAGATGGTTAGGGTTTGGGTTAGGGGTTAGGGTTAGGATTAGGGTTAGGTTTTAGGGCTAGGGTTTAGGGTTAGGGTTAGGGGTTGGGGTTAGGGTTAAGGGCTAGGGTTTGTTTAGGGTTAGGGTTTGGCTTTAGGGATTGGGTTAGGTTTAGGGTGAGGGTAAGGGTTAGGGTTAGGCTTAGGGTTAGCATTAGGGTTAGGGCTAGGTTTTAGGGCTAGGGTTTAGGGTTAGGGTTAAGGGTTAGGTCTAGGGTTAGGGGCTAGGGTTAGGCTCAGGGTTAGGGTTAGGTTTAGGGATTAGATTTAGTATTGGGGTTTAGGATTAGGGATTACATTTAGAAGTTAGGGTTAGGGTTTATATTTAGAAGTTAGGGTTAGGGGTTAGGGATACAGTTTAGGGCTAGATTTGGAGATTAGGGTTTAGGACTAGAGGGTTAGGGTTTGGGTTTGGGTTAGGCCTTAAGGTTAGGGTTAGGGTTAGCGTTAGGTTTTAGGGCTAGGGTTAGGGGCTATGGTTAGTTTAGGGTTAGGGTTAGGGTTAGGGTGGTTAGTGTTTAGGGTTTGGGTTTGGGATTAAGGTTAGGGTTTGGCTTCAGGGTTTGGGTTAGGTTTAGGGTGAGGGTAAGGGTTAGGGGTTAGGGTTAGGCTTAGGGTTAAGGTTAACATTAGGGTTAGGGTTAGCGTTAGGGTTGGGTTAGGGTTAGGGTTAAGGTTAACATTAGGGTTAGGACTAGGTTTCAGGGCTAGGGTTAGGGTTAGGGTTAAGGGTTAGGTCTAGGGTTAGGGGCTAGGGTTAGTTTAGGGTTAGGGCTAGGGTTAGGCTTTGGGTTAGGATTAGTTTAGGGTTAGGGTTAGGGTTTAGGGTTTTGGTTTGGTTTAGGGTGAGGGTAAGGGTAAGGGTTAGGGTTTAGGATTAGGCTTAGGGTTAAGGTTAGCATTAGGGTTAGGGCTAGGTTTCAGGGCTAGGGTTTAGGGTTAGGGTTAAGGGTTAGGTCTAGGGTTAGGGGCTAGGGTTAGTTTAGGGTTAGGGTTAGGCTCAAAGTCAGGGTTAGGGTTAGGTTTAAGGATTAGAGTTAGTATTAGGGTTTAGGAGTAGGGATTACATTTAGAAGTTAGGTTAGGGGTTATATTTAGAAGATAGGGTTAGGGGTTAAGGTTACAGTTTAGGGCTAGATTTGGAGATTAGGGTTTAGGGCTAGAGGTTTAGGGTTTGGGATAGGCCTTAAGGTTAGGGTGGGTTAGGGTTAGGGTTAGCGTTAGGGTTAGGTTTTAGGGCTGGGGGTTTAGGTCTAGGGTTAAGGGCTAGGGTTAGTTTAGGGTTAGGGTTAGGGTTAGGGTTAGGGTTAGAAGGTTAGGGTTTGGGTTAGGGCTTAGGGTTAGGATTACATTCAGGTTTTAGGGCTAGGGTTTAGGGTTAGGGTTAGGGTTAAGGGTTAGGTCTAGGTTTAAGGGCTAGGGTTCGTTTAGGGTTAGGGATAGGGTTAGGGTTAGGGTTAGGGTTTTGCTTTAGGGTTTGGGTTAGGTTTAGGGTGAGGGTAAGGGTTTTGCTTTAGGGTTTGGGTTAGGTTTAGGGTGAGGGTAAGGGTTAGGGTTAGGGGTTAGGGTTAGGCATAGGGTTAAGGTTAGCATTAGGGTTAGGGCTAGGTTTTAGGGCTAGGGTTTAGGGTTAGGGTTAAGGGTTAGGTCTAGGGTTAGGGGCTAGGGTTAGTTTAGGGTTAGGGTTAGGTTCAGGGTTAGGTTTAGGGATTAGAGTTAGTATTAGGGTTTAGGATTAGGGATTACATTTAGAAGTTAGGGTTAGGGGTTATATTTAGAAGTTAGGGTTAGGGTTAGGGATATAGTTTAGGGCTAGATTTGGAGATTAGGGTTTAGGGCTAGAGGGTTAGGGTTTGGGTTAGGCCTTAAGGTTAGGGTGGGTTAGGGTTAGGGTTAGCGTTAGGGTTAGGTTTTAGGGCTAGGGGTTTGGGTCTAGGATTAGGGGCTAGGGTTAGTTTAGGGTTAGGTATAAGGGCTAGAATTAGGGTTAGGGTTAGGTTTAGGCTTAGGGTTAGGGTTAGGGCTAGGGTTTAGGGTTAGGGTTAAGGGTTAGGGTTTAGATTTTGGGCTAGGGTTAGGGTTAGGGTTTTGGGTTTGGGTTAGGGATTAATGTTAGGGTTAGGAGTTAGGGTTTAGATTAGGTATAGGATGAGGGTAAGGGCTAGTGTTAGGGGTTAGGGTTAGGGTTAGAGGTAGGGTTAAGGCTACGTTTTAGGGCTAGGGTTAGGGTTAAGGGTTAGGGTTAGGGTTAGGGTTTAGGGTTAGGTCGGTTTAGGGCTAGGGTTACGGATTAGGGTTAGAAGGTTAGGGTTGGGGTTAGGGCTTACGGTTAGCATTAGGGTCAGGTTTTAGGGTTAGGGTTAGGGTTAGGGTTAAGGGTTAGGTCTACGAGTGCTAGGGTTTGTTTAGGGTTAGGGTTAGTGTTAGGGTTTGGCTTTAGGGTTTGGGTTAGGTTTAGGGTGAGGGTAAGGGTTATGCTTAGGCTTAGGGTTAAAAGGTTAGCATTAGGATTAGGGCTAGGGTTTAGGGTTAGGGTTAAGGATTAGGTCTAGGGTTAGGGGCTAGGGTTAGGGTTAGGGTTAGGGTTAGGCTCAGGGTCAGGGTTAGGGTTAGGTTTAGGGATTGGAGTTAGCATTAGGGTTTAGGATTAGGAATTACATTTAGAAGTTAGGGTTAGGGTTTATATTTAGACGTTAGGGTTAGGGGTTAGGGATACAGTTTAGGGCTAGATTTGGAGATTAGGGTTTAGGGCTAGAGGGTTAGGGTTTGGGTTAGGCCTTAAGGTTAGGGTGGGTTAGGGTTAGGGTTAGGCCTTAAGGTTAGGGTGGGTTAGGGTTAGGGTTAGGTTTTAGGGCTAGGGGTTTAGGTCTAGGGTTAGTTTTGAGTTAGGGCTAGGGGTTAGAATTAGGGTTAGGGGTTGGGCTAGGTTTTAGGGCTAGGGTTAAGGGTTAGGGGCTAGGGTTAAATTAGGGTTAGGGTTAGGGTTGGGGGTGGTTAGGGTTTAGGGTTTGGGTTAGGGTTTAGATTTTGGGTTAGGGTTTGGGTTTTGGTTTGGGTTTGGGTTTGGGATTAAGGTTAGGGTTAGGAGTTAGGGTTTGTTGAGGCTAAGGGTTACGGGTTAGGGTTAGGGATAGATTTTAGGGCTAGGGTTAAGGTTAGGGTTTAGGGTTAGGGTTACGGTTTAGGGCTAGGGTTACGGATTAGGGTTTAGGGTTAGAAGGTTAGGGTTTGGGTTAGGGCTTAGGGTTAGGATTAGGGTCAGGTTTTAGGGCTAGGGTTTAGGGTTAGGGTTAGGGTTAAGGGTTAGGTCTAGGGTTAAGGGCTAGGGTTCGTTTAGGGTTAGGGTTAGGGTTTGGCTATAGGGTTTGGGTTCGGTTTAGGGTGAGGGTAAGGGTTAGGGTTAGGGTTAAGGTTAGCATTAGGGTTAGGGCTAGGTTTTAGGGTTAGGGTTAAGGGTTAGGTCTAGGGTTAGGGTTAGGGTTACGGTTTAGGGCTAGGGTTAGGGTTAGGGATTATGGTTTAGGGTTAGAGTTTTAGGGTTTGGTTAGGGCTATGGTTAGCATTAGGGTTATAGTTAGGTTTTAGGGCTAAGGTTAAGGGTTAGGTCTAGGGTTAGGTGCTAGGTTTAGTTTAAAGTTAGTAGGGTTAGGGGTTAGAATTAGGATTAGGGTTTGAGTTAGGTTATTGTTAGAGTTGGGATAGAGGTTTGGGTTAGTGTTAGGGTTAGGCTTAGGGTTAAGGTTAGCATTAGGGTTAGGGCTAGGTTTTAGGGCTAGGGTTTAGGGTTAGGGTTAAGGGTTAGGTCTAGGGTTAGGGGCTAGGGTTAGTTTAGGGTTAGGGCTAGGGTTAGGCTCAGGGTCAGGGTTAGGTTTAGTATTAGGGTTTAGGATTAGGGATTACATTCAGAAGTTAGGGTTGGGGTTTATATTTAGAAGTTAGGGTTAGGGGTTAGGTATATAGTTTAGGGCTAGATTTGGAGATTAGGGTTTAGAGCTAGAGGGTTAGGGTTTGGGTTAGGCCTTAAAGGTTAGGGTGGATTAGGGTTAGGGTTAGCGTTAGGGTTAGGTTTTAGGGCTAGGGGTTTGGGTCTAAGGTTAGGGGCTAGGGTTAGTTTAGGGTTAGGGCTAAGGGAATTAGGGTTAGGGGTTAGGTTTAAGGCTTAGGGTTAGGGCTAGGGTTTAGGGTTAGGGTTAAGGGTTAGGGGCTAGGGTTAGTTTAGGGTTTGGGTTAGGGTTTAGATTTTGGGTTAGGGTTTTGGGTTTGGGTTTGGGTTTGGGGTTAGGGTTAGGAGTTAGGGTTTGGAATATGTATAGGGTGAGGGTAAGGGTTAGGGGTAGGGTTAGGTTTAGGGGTTAGGGTTAGGCTTAGGGGTAGGGGTAGGGCTACGTTTTAGGGCTAGGGTTTAGGGTTAGGGTTAAAGGTTAGGGGCTAGGGTTAGGGTTTAGGGTTAGGTTTGCGGTTTAGTGCTAGGGTTACGGATTAGGGTTTAGGGTTAGAAGGTTAGGGTTGGGGTTAGGGCTTAGGGTTAGGATTAGGGTCAGGTTTTAGGGTTAGGGTTAAGGGTTAGGTCTCCGGTTAAGGGCTGGGGTTCATTTAGGGTTAGGGTTAGGGTTTGGTTTTAGGGTTTGGGTTAGGTTTAGGATGAGGGTAAGGGTTAGGGTTAGGGTTAGGCTTAGGGTTAAGGTTAGCATTAGGATTAGGGCTAGGGTTTAGGGTTAGGGTTAAGGGTTAGGGTTAATGGTTAGGTCTAGGGTTAGGGGCTAGGGTTAGTTTAGGGTTAGGGTTAGGGTTAGGGTTAGGGTCAGGGTCAGGGTCAGGGTCAGGGTTAGGGTTAGGGTCAGGGTTAGGCTCAGGGTTAGGGTTAGGTTTAGGGATTAGAGTTAGTATTAGGGTTTAGGATTAGGAATTACATTTAGAAGTTAGGGTTAGGGTTTATATTTAGAAGTTAGGGTTAGGGGTTAGGGATACAGTTTAGGGCTAGATTTGGAGATTAGGGTTTAGGGCTAGATGGTTAGGGTTTGGGTTAGGCCTTAAGGTTATGGTGGGTTAGAGTTAGGGTTAGGGTTAGGTTTTAGGGCTAGGGGTTTAGGTCTAGGGTTAGGGGCTAGGGTTAGTTTAGGGTTAGGGCTAGGGATTAGAATTAGGGTTAGGGTTAGGGGTTAGGCTTAGGGTTAGGTTAGGGCTAGGTTTTAGGGCTAGGGTTTAGGGTTAGGGGCTAGGGTTAGTTTAGGGTTAGGGTTGGGGGTGGTTAGGGTTTAGGGTTTGGGTTTGGGTTTAGATTTTGGGTTAGGGTTTGGGTTTTGGTTTTGGTTTGGGTTTGGGTTTGGGTTTCGGATTAAGGTTATGGTTAGGAGTTAGGGTTTGGATTAGGTATAGGGTGAGGGTTAGGGTTAGGGGTTAGGGTTAGGCTTAAGGTTAGGGTTTGTATTAGGGTTAGGGTTACGGTTACGGTTACCGTTTAGGGCTAGGGTTATGGATTAGGGTTTAGGGTTAGGAGGTTAGGGTTTGGGTTAGGGCTTAGGGTTAGGATTAGAGTCAGGTTTTAGGGCTAGGGTTTAGGGTTAGGGTTAGGGTTAAGGTTAGGTCTAGGGTTAAGGGCTAGGGTTAGGGTTAGGG
Source organism: Dracaena cambodiana (assembly GCA_036321105.1). Taxonomy (NCBI): domain Eukaryota; kingdom Viridiplantae; phylum Streptophyta; class Magnoliopsida; order Asparagales; family Asparagaceae; genus Dracaena; species Dracaena cambodiana. The sequence goes on from JAYEPQ010000005.1 coordinate 6,267,324, forward strand.
TTTGGCTTTAGGGTTTGGGTTAGTTTAGGGTGAGGGTAAGGGTTAGGGTTAGGGTTAGGCTTAGGCTTAGGCTTAGGGTTAAGGTTAAGGTCAGCATTAGGGTTAGGGCTAGGTTTTAGGGTTAGGGTTATGGTTTAGGGCTAGGGTTAGGGTTAGGGATTAGGGTTTAGGGTTAGAGTTTTAGGGTTTGGGGTTAGGGTTAGGGTTAGGGTTAGGGTTTAGGGTTAGAGTTTTAGGGTTTGGTTAGGGTAAGGGTTAGGTCTAGGGTTAGGTGCTAGGGTTAGTTTAAAGTTAGTAGGGTTAGGGGTTAGAATTAGGATTAGGGTTTGAGTTAGGTTATTGTTAGAGTTGGGATAGAGGTTTGGGTTAGTGGTAGGGTTAGGGCTAGGGTTAGGGATTAGGGGTTAGTGTTAGGATTTTGGGTTAAGGGTTACGATTAGGGGTTAGGGTTAGGAGTGGTTAGCGTTAGGGGTTTGGGTTTAGTATTAGGGTTTAGGAATTGAGTTAGGGTTTAGAATGGGGTTAGGATTTAGGGTTTAGGATGAGGATCTGGGTTTGGGTTAGGGATTAAGGTTAGGGTTAGGGTTAGGGGTTAGGGGTTGGCTTTAGGGTTTGGGTTAGGGTTAGGGTTTAGGGTTAGGGCGGGTTAGGGGTGTTTAGGGTTAGGGCTAGGGATGATTAAGGGGTTAGTGTTTGGGTTAGGGTTTAGGGTTAGGGTTTGGGTTAGGGGTGTTTAGGGTTAGGGTTTGGGTTAGGGTTAGGGGTGATTTAGGGGTTAGGGTTTGGTTAGAGTTTTGGGTTAGGGTTTGGGTTTGGGTTAGGTTTTGGGTTTAGGGTTTGGGTTAGGTTTAGGGTGAGATTGAGGACTAGGGCTAGGGCTAGGGCTAGCGATAGGGTTTGGGTTAGGGTGAGATTGAGGACTAGGACTGGGAACTTCTAAAGAGGCACAAGTTTTTTCCTAGTGAGCCCAGATTTCCTAGTGAGTCCAGTTTCATTTCAGTAAATGGGAGAATTTCTTAGTGAGCACAGTTTTATTCCCAAAATACCCTTCAGGTATATTTCATCTCCCTCTTCTCTCCTCATTCATCTCCACTCCGCCGCCAAGTCTCCTTCTTCTTCCTCTTCTCTCTTCGAGATCTACCCAAACCCGCCCAAACCCTCCTCTCCTCACTTTCTCTCCACACCGCCTCAAAACCCTTTTCTTCGAGAGCTCCGCCGTAGCCATCTCCTCCAAATCCGCCGCCGCCGCCGCCGAAGCCTCCGCCGCCGAGCCACACCCAGCCGCCGAAGCCTCCGCCGCCGATCCACACCCCCGCCGCCGAAGTCTCCACTGTAAGTCTCATTTTCTCTTGATCTCAAATTTCTCGACTCCACTGTAATTCTCCTTTAATTTAATTTTAATTTTATTTTATTTAGTTTATTCTTATATGGTCTGTGAGTGCTCTGAAAAATGAGAAGTTTTTGTTTGGTCTGATAATATTTAAGAATTGGGAAATTCTAAACGAGTACATTTATTTGTTAATTTTGATTTTTAACATTTAGATTATAATTATGAAGAAAATATAATATTGTAATTGCAGTTGTAAAATATGCGAAAATTTAGTTATTTTTCTAATTATAGATGTTAATATTAAAATTTATTAGTTAATTTAGAAGGTATTGTCCTAATAGTTGATTAAGTTATAAAAGACGGTTTCAGTGTCTTTAAATTTTAATATTACACTATTTTGTAGTTAAAAAATAAATAAATAAAATATGATATTTGTAGCAAATTATACTTTGTTACTATTTACTTACACATAGAAAATTTACTATTTTGATAAAAAACATCTATGTATGAAATATCTTTGTATTGCACAGATGGATCCGGCAGAATCTTCTCGCGTTCGACCAACTGCCTCGTTAAGGAGGAAGAAAGTAGCATCTCGACCACAAATCCAACGCCCGATACGAGAGAGAGAAATCGAAGTGGCCGTAGATACTGAATTAAATATAGAAACTCCTAATTTGATCAGGTATGATAGTGCAAGACTAGAAGAAGAGAATACTGATGCAGGAGGCTCTCAAGATATATGTTCTTTATTTTATGTCCCATATAGTACCCAGTTTATCTGATACTTATTTTTTTCCCTTCATTAATATTGCAGAGATATACACGCATAGAAGCAATAATCGATCCATTACTTGCGCAAGGGGATAAGTCATTCAAGAAGCGATTTGGGTTGTTATTTACTGCACTTGCGAAGATCAAAACCGTACTAACTGGTTGCACTCAGCCAGAAGAACCACCAGAAGAGCAAGCAGAGGAACTAAGACAAGATCAATTCACTCCTAATGCACCCGATACGGCAATTATGACTCGAACCAGAAGCAGACGTCAACCCCCAAGGAAGACAAGGAGACAGTGATCATTTTGATGAATTTGTAGAATTTATGGTTTTTGTTTGTAATGAACCCTATTGGTCGCTTTTTGTTCGTTTAATATAAACATTACGTTTGTATTTGATCTTATTTCTTTACATTGTTTAAAATCTTGTTTGTTTTATACGTAGGGAACCTTGTTTATAATCTTCACTATTTTATTGTATCAGTAATTGTATCGTGATTTTATTGTTTAGTTGTATCCATGTATCATGATATCATTATATCGGTGTATAATGAGTATCATTGTATTTGTTTATCAGCATTATCATTGTATTTGTGTATCTGGACTATCATTGTGTGTCGGTGTATCATTGTATCGCAATAAACGATGTATCAGTGTATCAATGGGTTGGTGTATCATTGTGTCGGTGTATAATTGTATGTTTTTTGCTTCCTTCCCTATATTTCGATAGTAATGTATAATTAGTTGTATTTATAAGTCATTAAAGTGACATTACATTGGGTAAACTAATGATTTATCCATTTATTACATTAATAGAATGGGTGAGGCAGCGGCGGGGTATCAGACCAGGTCATGCCCCTGTCCGGACTGTCAGTCCGAACAGGGGGCGCCGTTCGGATTGACAGTCCGAACAAACTTTCTCCTTTTGGACTGTCAGTCCGAACAGGAGGAGTCCGTTCGGACTGACAGTCCGAACAAATCTCCGCTGTTCGGACTGTTAGTCCGAACCGGACTGGCCTGTTCGGACTGACAGTCCGAACGTGCCAGGCCCTTTCGGACACTCAGTCCGAACAGGGCCCCCCTGTTCGGACTCTCAGTCCGAACGGAGCGGGAGCCTGGAGGAAGCGGAGAAGGAGGAAGGGCAAAATGGAAATTTTTTTTTAAGGGTAAACTTGATATATATAGGAGTTATTAACTGGGCTCACTAGGAAAAAAGTTGTGCCCCTTTAGAAGTTCCCACTAGGACTAGGGCTAGGGCTAGCGTTAGGGTTTGGGTTACGGTTTAGGGCTAGGGTTATGGATTAGAGTTTTGGGTTAAATTGTTAAGATTAGGGTTAGGGTTAGGGTTAGCGTTAGGTTTTAGGGCTAGTATTTAGGGTTAGAGTTAAGGGTTAGGTCTAGCGTTAGGGGCTAGGGTTTTAGTTAGGGTTAGGGTTAGTTTAGGGCTAGGGCTAGGGTTAGGGATTAGGTGTTAGTGTTAGGGTTTTGGGTTAGGGCTTACGGTTTGGAGTTAGGGTTAGGGTTTGGGTTAGGGTTAGGGTTTAGGGTTAGGGTTTAGGGCTAGGTTAGGGTTTAGAATGGGGTTTGGGGTTAGCGTTTAGAGTTAGGGATTAGGGTTTAGAGTTAGGATTTGGATTTGGGTTAGGGATTAAGATTAGGGTTAAGGTTAGGGTTAGGGGTTAGAGTTTGGCTTTTGGGTTTTGGTTAGGGTTAGGGTGAGGGTTTATAGGGCTAAGGTTAGGGTTAAAGCTTAGGGCTAGGGTTAGGGATTAGGGTTTAGGATTAGAGGGTTGGGGTTTGGATTAGGGGTTTCGGTTATGGCTAAGGGTTAGGGTTGGGTGGGGGTTAGGGTTAGCGTTAGGGTTAGGGTTAGGTTTTAAGGCTAGGGTTTAGGGTTAGGATTAAGGGTCGGCTAGGTCTAGGGTTAGGGGCTAGGGTTAGTTTAAGGTTAGGGTTAGGGGTTAGAATTAGGGTTAGGTTAAACGCCATATTTCCTGGAGAGATATAGATACGGAGTGCATTATCGGCGGGCACGTGTAACTCGACGTGCACGAGGCCTATAAGTATGTAAAATCAGAAATGAATGAAATTAAATACTAGTTATCTATCAGGATCTTGAAAGTTAGTCGACTGCCATATAAAAGAAAAGATATACATATCTAAGATAAGAAGCAATAAGTATAATACTAATACAAAAGTTGAAAATAAAATTTCAAAGGGGTGATACATTCCAATCCAAAAATACAAAAGCGGAAACCTAGAAATCTACTGTTGCTCGGCATGCTCTAGAAAGTACGGGTCGTGCAATAGCGGATTCTCGCTCATATCTTCAGTACTTGAGCATGTGGGGGAACTCAGAGTCAAACCCGGCAAGTAAAACAATAAGAACTAGGGAGCGTGTAATATAAACAAATAGGTAAGATATGAGTGTGGATATGAAAATATGCGCATGTGTGGAATACATTAAACGATCAAATAACAATATCAAGCGGGCATATACATGCATATCAAATCTAAGTTAATATTTTTTTTATTTTATGTTTTGAACTAAATGGTGAAAAAATAGACTCGTATATGATCAATATCAAGTATGGAGACTAATGCATATCAAGTCTAAGTTAATATCTTATTTTATTTTATATTCGAACTAAATGGTGAAGAAATAGACTCGTATGTGATCAATATCAAGTATGGAGACTAATGCATATCAAGTCTAAGTTAATATTATTTTATTTTATATTTGAACTAAATGGTGAAGAAATAAATACGTATGTGATCAATATCAAATATGAAAACTAATGCATATCAAGTCTAAATTAATATCTTATTTTATTTTAGGGTTAATTACAGTCAGACCCCCTGTAGTATTGAAGTTGTATCACTTAACACCCCTGAAATTTGAAACTCTCAAAAAAACCCCTGGACTTCCTAACGGCGTTAATTGACTGTGAAATAAGCAGGCTACGTGATGTGCAAGTATTTTAAAAAGTCCAAAATACCCCTAGTTAACAAAGTTAGGACATAAAGCAGCGCCCAATCTTTCTCTCACCCCCCTCCCTCCCCCAGCGCGATCCATCTCTCTCTCACTCGCCTCCCTCCCCCCCACCGCTCCCTCTCCCCGTCCTCTTAGGTGCTAACAGCAGCAGCAAGCACATCTACTGCTGCATGCTCTGCAGCAGCAGCAGCAAGCACATCTGCTGCTGCTGCTGCTGCAGCTGCTAGCAAGGAGTGCGATAGAGAGAGATAGGAAGGAGAGAAGGAAAGAGGGAGTGTGTAGGGAGTTGTGAGGGTAGAATAGGAAATTCAGGACCGTGAGTGCACTTTAGTATTAAAAGAGAGTGACAATAACAAACTCTAACTAACAGTGTTAAAAGTCCAGAGGGTTTTTTGAGAGTTTCAAACTTCAGGGGTGTTAAGTGATACACCCCCAATACTACAGAGCGTTTGACTGTAATTAACCATTGATTTTATATTTGAACTAAATGGTGAAGAAATAGACTCGTATCGTGAAAATACCCGTGTATACCCGGGACCCGACCAAGATGCTGGCACTGAATCAGCCGTGCCGCTAAGCACTCAAGCAGATACCGATATTGCGTATTCGGTCGTCCCATCAATATGAACTAAACAAGAGATGATAGCTCAGTACCATCCGAGCGCCCCCCACAGATGGGCCCCTATTTCGGTTACACAACTTATCCTAAACTTTTCACGATACAATATTTGTCCACCCTTTAGCTCTCCTATAATCTAAGGTTTCAAGTTATATTACATGAAAATCAATCCGGAATATGATGAACCAATCATGTCAAGTTTAATACATATACATGTCTAGTAACAAGTAAGATGTGGTCCATATCAAAATCAAGTTAACAGGCAAGTCAGGAACCATGGCACTATCAAGACATGTGTATGTACTAACAAGAAAAATCCGGCATATTTTCATGTATCTTGTACAAATAATTAGTATGTATATGTTAAGACAACCATGATGGAGTGTCAAAATCAAGTTAATAGGCAAGTTAAGATCCATGGCATTATCAAGACATGTATATGTACTAATAAGGAAAATCCGGCATAATTTCATGTATGTTGTACAAGTGACTAGTATGTATATGTCAAGGCAAGTATAATAGTCATAAAATACTAGAATGTGTTATGAGAATAATGATCATGTATGTAAAACGCATATATACAATTATGTATATAAAGCCATATTTGAAAGTGAGTACTAAAGTGTAAAAATAAAAATTAAATATGCTTAAAACTATTATAACGATTATTTTAACAACATATAAATTTCCAAATTCTAGTATAATTTCATGGTATGAAAAGTAGCAAATTTATTAAATTTTATTAATATATATATTTTTAAAGTGAACATGGATTAGCATAAAGGAATCATGACCTAATGTAATAGCTTACATAAAAGAAATATTTTAGTAAATTTAATATAAAATTTATATGAAACTCTCTCTTTAAAACATGATAATGAATAAATAAATAAATATTTTCTAATGGCAAATGAAAAGTAATTTAAAATCATTGCATTATATATGAACTTATATGGAAAATTCAAATATATATCCAAATATGATGAACATTAATAAAAGTAGCATTTTTATAATTTAAAAATAAAGCATATAGTTTAACTTTATAGTTTAAGAATAAGAGATTATAAATAAAATGATAAATTTGATACATAAATATAGAGTAAAGTGTAAAAATCATATTTTTATTTTTCTACAATAATCATAGAGATTTTTGTATAGAGCCATTATCTTTTTAAGTCTTAACAAATCAAGATTCTAAATTAACCATAAACAATTAAAGTTAGAAAAAACATAAGAGTAGATGTGATTTTACTTGCCTTGATGGGTTAGCGAAGGTAAGTTTATTTTGAGACTAAAAAACTTCTTCTCCTTTTCTTCTCTTTTATTCTTCTTCTTCTCTTTTCTTCTTCTTCTCTTGAGTTGGAGTAAAAAAAAATAAAAGGAAGAGAGAAATGAAAAATAAAGAAGAGAAAATAAATGAAAAGAAGGAAAGAAAAAGATATAGATAAAGAGAAGATATGAGGCAAGATGATGGCTTATCATACTTGGCCAAAAGACAAGCATGGTGAAGATAAGGTATGGGTGAATAAAAACAAAATAGGTATAGGACAAATAACTAGTAATAATAGATTATTAGAGTTGTTTAAAGTTATAATTTCAAATTAAACTAATCTAAATAAAGTCAAACTTCATCTTTACAAGTCAAAAGAAGAGAGACTAGTCAAAATATGTGTAGGGCCCACCGATGATTAAAATAATATTATTTTAAGTGACTATCCATAAAATTTCAAAAAAATCACCAAAAATATGAAAAACATGAGACGAATATAACGCACTCACTCTGGATTTAATCTGATATTAAGAATGTAAGTTATATTGAAATTAGCTTATTACATCCTACCCTCCTTACAAAAAAAATTCGTCCTCGAAATTTGATTTCTTTTCTTTTACTGATTGAAGTAATAAGATATCAATCAATTGATAAGAATATGGTTATTGAGAAAATAGTTCCAATCAGAATATAACTGAAAACTAACTTGTCATACTATCTAAACTAGTGGGATAAATAATCAAAGATATATGATGGAAAAAATATCATAAGTCTCACTTATTAAGGTCCTTGCGAATAGCTGCAATAATTGCCTGCAAATCAATTATTGTCACGCCAATAGATAAGACTCATAATAGCGAAAGTGTATGATTTTAGTCGAAAATCAACTATGGAGTATCTCATAAATCCGCTTGCTATAGTTTTAATGAATGACTGTAATTGTTGTCAACTGATAATAAAACTCTATAATTACCACGTCAACTCAATAGGACTCGAACAGCAGAAGTATAAGACTGGGTACATAGAAAATCAAAAAATAGATATGGTATGAATAAAAGAAGAAGGCAAAATAGAAAATCAACTAATAATAGGACCAAGATAAGATTTCAGATCAAAAAAAAATTAGCTATGTTTATATATGGCAGTAGTCCTAAAGACATCCTAAATTAACCTAGAACTCTGATACCACTATATAACGCCCCATTTCCCGGATAGATATGGAAACGGAGTGCATTACCGACGGGCACGTGTAAGTCGACGTGCACGAGACTTATAAGTATGTAAAAATAGAAATGAATGGAACTAAATACTAGTTATCTACTAGGATCTTGGAATTTAGTCTACTGCCATATAAAAGAGAAAATATACATGTCTAAAATAAGAAGCAATAAGTACAATACTGATAAAAAAGTTGAAAATAAAATTTCAAAGGGTGATACATACCAACCCAAAAATACAAAAGCAAAAATCTATAAATCTACTGCTGCTTGGCCTGCTCTATAAAGTACCGGTCGTGCAATGGCGGATCCTCGCTCATATCTTCAGTACCTGAGTGTGTTGGGAAATTCAGGGTCAAACCCGGCAAGTAAAACAATAAAAACTAGGGAGCGTGTAATATAAACAAATAGGTCAAATATGAGTGTGGATATGAAAGTATGCGCATGTGTACAATACATTAAACGATCAAGTAACAATATCAAGCAGGGATATACATGCATATCAAATCTAAGTTAATATTTTTTTTATTTTATGTTTTGAACTAAATGGTGAAAAAATAGACTCGTATATGATCAATATCAAGTATAGAGACTAATGCATATCAAGTCTAAGTTAATATCTTATTTTATTTTATATTCGAACTAAATGATGAAGAAATAGACTCGTATATGATCAATATCAAGTATGGAGACTAATGCATATCAAGTCTAAGTTAATATTATTTTATTTTATATTTGAACTAAATGGTGAAGAAATAAACACGTATGTGATCAATATCAAATATGAAGACTAATGCATATCAAGTTTAAATTAATATCTTATTTTATTTTATATTTGAACTAAATGGTGAAGAAATAGACTCGTATCGTGAAAGTACCCGTGTATACCCGGGATCCGGCCAAGATGCTGGCACTGAATCAGCCGTGCCGCTAAGCACTCAAGCAGATACCGATATTGCGTATGCGGTCGTCCCATCAACATGAACTAAACAAGAGATGATGGCTCAGTTCCATCCGGGCGCCCCCACGGATGGGCCCCTATTTCGATTGCACAACTTATCCTAAACTTTTCACGATACAATATTTGTCCACCATTTAGCTCTCTCATAACCCAAAATTTTAAGTTATTATATGGAAATCAATCCGGAATATGATGAACCAATCATGTCAAAATTAATACATATACATGTCTAGTAACAAGCAAGATGTTGTCCATATCAAAATCAAGTTAACAGGCAAGTCAGGATCCATGACACTATCAAGACATGTGTATGTACTAATAAGGAAAATCCGACATATTTTCATGTATGTTTTACAAGTAATTAGTATGTATATGTCAATGCAAGTATGATAGTCATAGAATAATAGAGTGTGTTATGAAAATAATGATCATGTATGTAAACCGCACATATACAATTATGCATATAAAGACATTTGAAAGTGAGTACTAAAGTGTAAAAATGAAAATTAAATAGGCATAAAACTATTATAACGATTACTTTAACAACATATGAATTTCCCAAATTTTAGTATAATTTCATGGTATAGAAAGTAACAAATTTATTAAATCTTATTAATGTATATATTTTTAAAGTGAACATGGATTAGCATAAAGGTATCATGACCTAATGTAATAGTTTGTATAAAAGAAATATTTTAGTAAATTTAATGTAAAACTTATATGAAACTTTCTCTTTAAAACATGATAATGAATAAATAAATAAATATATAAATATTTTCTAATGGCAAGTAGAAAGTAATTTAAAATGATTGCATTATATATGAACTTATATGGAAAATTCAAATGTATATCCAAATATGATGAACATTCATAAAGGTAGCATTTTTATAATTTAAAAATAAAGCATATAGTTTAACTTTACAACTTGTAATTTAAGAATGAGAGAATAAAAATAAAATGATAAATTTGATACATAAACATAGAGTAAAGTGTAAAAATCATATTTTTATTTTTCTACAATAATCATAGAGATTTTTGTATATAGACATTATCTTTTTAAGTATTAACAAATCAAGATTCTAAGTTAACCATAAACAATTAGAGTTAGAAAAAACATAAGAGTGGATGTGATTTTATTTGCCTTGGTGGGTTAGGAAAGATAAGTTTATCTTGAGACTAAAAAACTTCTTCTCGGTTTCTTCTCTTTTTTTCTTCTCTTGAGTTGTAGTAAAAAAAAATAAAAGGAAGAGAGGAATGAAAAATAAAGAAGAGAAAATAAATGAAAGGAAAGGAAGAAAAAAATATAGACAAAGAGGAGATATGGGGCAAGATGATGGCTTATCATGCTTGGCCAAAGGACAAGCATTGTGAAGGTAAGGTATGGGTGAATAAAGACAAAATAGGTATAGGACAAATAACTAGTAATAATAGGTTATTAGAGTTGTTTAAGGTTATAATTTCAAATTAAACTAACATAAATAAAGTCAAACTTCATCTTTACAAGTCAAAAGAAGAGAGACAAGTCAAAATATGTGTAGGGCCCACCGGTGATTAAAATAATATTATTTTAAGTGACTATCTAGAAATTTCAAGAAAATCACCAAAAATATGAAAAACATGAGACGAATATAACGTACTCACTCTGGATTTAATCTGATATCAAGAATGTAGGTTATGTTGAAATTAGGTTGTTACAGATTAGAAGGTAAGTGTTTGGGTTAATGGTTAGGGTTAGAACATAGAGTTAGGTTTTAGGACTAGGGTTTAGGCTTATGTTAGGGTTAAGGGCTAGGTTTAGGCTTATGTTAGGGTTAGGGGCTAGGGTTAGAATTAGGGATAGAGGTTAGAATTAGGGTTAGGGTTAGAGTTAGGTTAGTGTTTCGGGTTAGGGTTAGGAGTTTAGTAGGGATTAAGGGTTAGTGTTAGGGTTTTGGGTTAGGTGTTACAGTTAGGGGTTAGGAGTTACACAGTTAGGGGTTAGTGTTAGGGTTTTGGGTTAGGGGTTAGTGTTAGGGATTAAGGGTTAGTGTTAGGGTTTTGGGTTAGAGGATACAGTTAGGGTTAGGAGTTACAGTTAGGGTTAAGGTCAGGGTTAGTTTAGGGTCAGGGTTAGTTTAGGGTTAGGGTTAGTTTAGGGTTAGGGGTTAGAATTAGGGTTAGGGTTAGAGTTAAATTAGTGTTTCCAGTTAGGGTTAGGAGTTTAGCTTAAGGTTAGGGTTAGGGATTAAGGGTTAGTGTTAGGGTTTTGGGTTAGGGGTTACAGTTAGGGGTTAGGAGTTATAGTTAGGGGTTCGGAGTTACAATTAGGGTTTAGGGTTAGGGTTGGTTAGTGTTAGGGGTTATGGTTTAGGTTAGGGTTTACGGTTAGGCTTTAGGATTTGGATCTAGGGCTAGAGGTTGGCATTTAGAACGGGGTTTGGGATTAGATAGGGATTAGGGTTTAGGGTTAGGGTTTGGGTTTGGGTTAGGGATTAAGGTTAGGGTTAGAGTTAGGGGTTAGGGTTTGGCTTTAGGGTTTGGGTGAGGTATTAGGGGTAGTGTTAGAGTTGGGTTTAGGATTAGGGTTCCGAGTTGGGTTAGGGTTAGGGTTTAGGATTAGGGTTTAGGGCTAGGGTTAGGGTTTAGTGTTAGGGTTAGGGCTAGGGTTTTTGGTTAGATTAGGGTTTGGTATTAGGTGTTAGGATTAGAGGTTACATTTAGAGGTTAGTGTTAGGGGTTAGGGTTTAGGGCTAGGGTTTAGGGCTAGGGTTAGGGTTTAGAATGGGGTTTGGGGTTAGGGTTAGGGAGTAGGGTTTAGGGTTAAGGTTAAGGTTAGGGGCTAGAGTTTAGGGTTTGGCTTTAGGGTTTGGGTTAGGGTTAGGGCTAGGGTTTAGGGTTAGGGTTCAGGGTTAGGTTTAGCATTAAGGGTTCGATTAGTTTAGGTTTAGTGCTAGGATTAGGGGTTAGGGTTTACGGTTACAAGTTACGTTTAGGGGTTATGGTTAGGGTTAGCGTTAGGGTGAGGGTTGGGGTTAGGGTTAGGATTGGGGTTAGGGGTTTAGATTAGGTTAGGGTTTAGGGCTAGGGTTTAAGGTTAGGGTTAGGGTTTCGGGTTAGGGTTAGGGTTATAGTTAGGGCTAGGGGTTTGGGTTAGGGTATAGGGTTACAGTTTAGGGCAAGGGTTATGGTTTAAATTAGGGTTTGTTAGGGATTAGGGTTTAGGGTTAGGGTTCGGGGCTAGGTTTAGGATGAGGGTTAGGGTTTAGGGTAAGGGTTTCGGACTAGGGTTAGGGCCAGGGTTTGGGGTTAGGGTTCAAGTGAGGATTTGGTTTAGGGTTAGGGTTAGGGCTTGGGTTAGGATTTGGGCTAGGGTTTGGCTAGGATTAGGGTTAGGGGTTAGGGTTAAGGGTCAGGATTAGGGTTTAGAGGTAGGGTTTCGGGTTAGGGTTAGGGCTAGGGTTTATGGTTAGGGTTTAGGGCTAGAGTTGAGTCTAGGAGTGAGGGCTAAGGATTAGGGCTAGGGTTAGGGTTAGGGGTTTGGGTTTGGGTTAGGGTGTAGGATTAGAGTTTAGGTCTGGGGTTAGGACTTAGAATAGGGTTTAGGGTTAAAGGTTAGGGTTATGGTTTAGTGTTAGGGTTTAGGGTTTGGGATTAGGGTTTAGGATTTAGGGTTAGGGTTAGGGTTTTCGGTCAGGGTTTAGGGCTAGGGATTATTAGGGTTAGGGTTTAGGGCTAGGGTTAGGGTTTAAAAAGTATTTAGAGTTAGGGTTTAGGGCTAGGGTTTAGAATAGGATTTAGGGTTAGGGTTAGGGTTTGGGATTAGGGTTAGGGTTTAGAATAGGTTTAGGGTTAGGGTTAGGATTTGGGGTTTATGGTTAGGGCTAGGGTTTAAGGGGTTTGGGTTAGGAAGGGTTAGGGGTTAGGATTAGGAGTTAGGGTTTAGGATTTGGCTTTAGGGTTAGGGTTTAGGGTTAGAGTTAGGGTTTAATGTTAGGTTTAGGATTAGGGGTTATGGTTAGGGTTAGGGTTAGTTTAGGGTTAGAGCTAGGGTTAGGGTTAGGGGGTTAAGGGTCATGTTAGGGTTAGTTTAGGGTTAGAGCTAGGGTTAGGGTTAGGGGGTTAAGGGTCATGTTAGGGTTAGGGGTTAGTGTTAGGGTTTATGGTTAGGGGTTACGGTTAGGGTTAAGTTAGGGATTAGGGTTTAGGGTTAAGGTTTAGGGTTTGGGCTTAAGATTAGGGCAGAACAGAATATGTAATTTTCAGGACTGCTTTAAAAGAATGTAGCAAAAAAGAACATATTGTACCTCTGATTTTCCACCCAAGATACCAAGGCTCTCTGAAAATTTAAATGTACCTAAAAGCAACGGAATATACCTGACACATAACAAGATAAAAAGTTGGAAGACAATATAGTGTCAAATAAGAACCTAAATCAAAACTTCATACACTACATATTTGTAAAGATACAAACAGTAAATTCATAGATATTGTAAGCATTCCAAATACCATAACTAAAAGAAACATATAGAAGCCAAATAGAATTGAAAGCATACAACAATTGACTCCTCAGTGATACTAACAATGCATTACTTATTCACTTTGTGACGCAGACTTTCTCATTAAACAGAAGACCAACATTATGTAGCCTCTGCAATGTATCGTCATCTTGTAAAAGGACCAACCTAATAAGGCATAGTAAAAAAAAAAAAACTGTGGAAAATATGCATTTACTTCCAATGCTAAGAAATCAACTAGACACGTACAGTACCCCATGCCGCTCCTCTCATTTTCTTCATAATGCATGCTATGCGAGAGAATGGGTAAAAAAGTGTTCAGTTCCTACTATAAAGAATAATATAGACCTAAATAGTCCACATTTAACCCATACTTCACTCTTCTCCTAGATAGATGCTTCATAAACACAAAATAGGTGTGAAAATAATATGCTAATAGATGATAATGAACAAAATTAAAAAACAAATGCCACAAGGATGGAGGATAACTCCCTCAAATCTCAATTGGTTCTAAAATTACTATAGCACCATTCCATATGTTACCCCATGAAAAAGAATCTAGAATCTACCGCTCTATTGAATTTGGAACAAAATTAAAAGAGGGGGGCAAAGAAGATAAGCTCACGTCTTCAATTTTGAAACTGTTTATATCTTGCTCCTACATGGTTTTGACCGTTATGAAAGAAACTTCAAAATGAACTGTAGTAGTACTCTCGCACAGTCGTTAGTCTTAATCTATGGTAAATTATGGTCAGAATCACATCAGGCTATAAGTTGCTAAAATTTTCAATATGCTTTAAATTACCAATATCAGCAATATGGATACGACATGTTAGAAAAGTTACTATATGCATCTAGAGAGGCAAACCAAATAGGAGGATGCAAAAACTTGTTTTAGTTAAAACTCACTTTCCCACACACATCGATCTGCAAAACAAAAATTGGGGATAGCAAAATGCAAATTTTGCTTCCATGAACAAACATTAGGTGTGGTGCTACTGTTTTTCCCCAAAAGAAAGGTAAAAGTAACATAATAGAGTATTTTCATTTTTTTCAATGTAGAAGCATGTAGAATAGAAAGCAAAATCCTATATTAATTAAGTGAGAATGTGCATAAGGGGACGAACAAACGAACTGAAAGAGCCCAAAACAGTCTGCATTATAAGTATATCAATGTAATCCATCCATGCACTCAAGAACTCTTTCATGCATGCTCAACTCTGATCCTTTCCAAGTCAACTAGGAAACATTTGCTGAGTAGCCAAACTTATTTAGGATGTGACTTGAATTGTAAAACAAGGTTGTCCCTACAAAGTATGGATACTACTATGGTGAAGCCATGTCGTGTGTGGCACGACACTTCTTGCCATGTCAACAACAACTAAGCCATTCATCCCAAGTATTTGGGATAGGCTACATGAACCAAAAAAGAATCACGCCGGATCGATCACTTTGATAGTCCTTCTCCATTCATTTCTATCAAGTAATATCTCCTCATTTAAACCTCTAGAATCCATATCTTTTCGTATCACCTCCATCCATATTTTCTTCAGTCTTTCCTTCGTTCTTTTCGTATCACTTCTTGCCATGTCATTGTTGTTTTATATGTACTTTTGACAATTTCATCATATCGCTGTGCCATATTGCATCATGCATGTGTCACAAGACTGTCGGTCAATCTAGGTCCTGACAAATAAAAGTTCTCCATTAATACGACATTCTACATTAAGTAGCACAAAGTACGATTCTTGGAGGCCTCCACACTTCACAGACTATAATGTTTCCCCTTTCTGAATCATAGTTTAAAAACTAGTGTGCAAGTTTAGGCTCTCGAAACCATTTATAGAAAATAATTTCTGTCACCAAGGTTGTCAACCTGCTATTGCTTTAGCTCCTATAAAATATAAGTAAATAGATTGTTCCAGATGCTTGAAAACTCTAAAGGATCTGATTCCCATAAGCAGGCTAGTAAATTTTGCGCGGTCAACTAGTAATGAAAGAGAAATTACCGCATAAAGAACGTTATTGCAGTTCTAAACAACCCACTAATTTTCCTATAAATATTTGTGCTAATCTAAGGACATTCACCATCCTTTCCAAGTTGGGAGCTAGCCTCTGTGATAGCAGTTTCAGCTAGAATATCATATCTGATTCTGTAATAGCTCCCAGCCACTTTAAGGGTTATAGACCTGCCAAATGGAATAGGTGACCACTTCTGGTTAACATGATTGTTTTTAGAAGCCTAAAAAGAAAGAAAGAAAAACTCATATTCTAGATGTTCTGTCTGGGGGATGAACTCAAATTTATCGAGTAGGACTTGTTGTGCCAGATAAGCTTATTTGTAGGCATGCTTTACAATTTATTAATCTATGTTATTAATATATCACTATAATATAGGAACTATATCCTATATTATAGTGAACTTTTAAAGTTCAGCTTAAATCCAGAAATTTGTCATTAAATGAATAGGAGTCAATATCTTCAAGCAGAACTCTGGAGATGTGATATATTAAGTCATTTAAACAATAAATAGGTATTACTACCAAATGCCTCCTAAACTGAGACGTAGTTGAGCTATTTCCTGTGTGGTAATGCAAAATGTTTCATTTATCGTGAATTCATGTGCTGACCAAGAATACTTAAAGGACCCAAGGGATTCAATGTAAGGTTTACAATATAGGAATTAGTATCGGTATTAGTCGTTCGCTTATGGTATCGAAATCAGCAATTTCGCACATATCGTATCAGCAATCTCGAAACTATAAGCACCAAAATAGCATCAGTACCATACCAATATAATCAATATATCATATATTGGGTACCTCAAAATCCAATATAGTATAAGTATGTATGTGTGTGCGCACATGCTATATATATATATATATATATATATATATATATATATATATATATATATATATATATATATATATATATATAATGGTGTACAAAAAATCATGCATTTTCAACTCATTTTGACTGCATATTAGATAGGTATAAAATGAACGTTTTTTTACCAATAGAACAATAAGACATCTTGGTCGAAGAAGTGTCTACATTATATAGTTTCAACTATTTGGAGCATGGAGATCACAAATAACTCTTCGGATCGTCCACATAAACCCTTTAAATTGAAATTTAGAAGCGCCTCCATAAGTAAATTGTTATGAAGACAATTAGGTAAACAATTCTGAGTGTGTTGTGTGTAGCTAAACTACAAACTTTCCATTAAATCTAAAAAGTTAAATTTAATGCATCTCTTATCATTTATTTACCTTTAAGATGTGCGTTGATCAAAATTTCAAAAGGTCAATAGGAAAGTTCCTACGAAAGAGGTCCTAAATCTCAAGATTCTCAACATAGAGAGTTTATATGAAGGACCCAAACCGTTACTTGACCCTCATGTTCTAAATAATAGGTGGTATATGAAAATGTAACTTAAACACTTCTTCATCGTGATTAAGAGGTCTCATTTGCTATATTGTTGAAAAACTATTCATTTTATAACTACCTAATATATGTTCAAACTATATTGGAATTTATAACCACCATTTTTGAATGTGTATATCACAAACGATTTGAATCATCTAGACCTTCAGTAGTGAGATTAAGGGCCGCCCCATAGGCAACCCCCCCACCTTAGGTAAACTTTTCCCCACACACACATATATAGATATTGGTACAACTTCTAAGATTGTTCAGTGTACTTCATCTCCAATAACAAAAGCAATTGAGAGCTCAAGGCAGTGAGACATTTTTACTGCCAAGGTAGTTTGGTAGTCCATCCATAATATCTGAGTATTGACAAGAGAATCACTCAGGGTGCGAACGTATCATAGTGCCAAATTCTTCTTAGGCAGTGAAACACTTCTAAAATCTAGGTACTTGACAATCCCTGCTCCTTTCATCTATCCATGTGTGTATGTGCAACTTCATGAGTGTGGACAGGAGTAAAGAAAGGAAAAGCAACAAGCATAAATGTTCGAAGTTGAACATTCCAAAGCAGCAACTTACAATGACTACATACCAAAACTTACAAATAGCAACACGAGCACAACCAAGGACAATGTATAACCAAAAATATATTTTGTAATAGATCTTGTCTGTTTATGTCCCTAAACAGCTTTCCACAACTATACTATTGCAAGAAGTTATACGTCAGAAAAAACACAATTATAAGAAAAGAGAAACTTAATGCCCTTTTAGAACTATCTTAGTTGTCAGTGTTTAGCCATCTATCACATTGTTTTTGTGTATTGTTCATGTTCACAGTTCAGGTGTTACTAATGGCTACTTTAAAATTATAAATGAATCATCAGATATACAACAACAACAACTAAGCCTTTTATCCCAAGTATTTGGGGTAGGCTACATGAACCAAAAACAGAATCACGCCGGATCAATAAATGAATCATCAGATATCTGGGAAAAACATTAACAAATAAGTGAGTTCACTTATAACCTCATAAAAAGACCTATGTGTCCAAAGCAGTCACCTAGGTAGCCATTTATATTCTATAGGTAGATAGGGGTCCATGGATATACATAAGAAGACAAATTATTGCCTGTGCAGATACTTACAAAATGGAAAATTTCCTTCTCTGACAACCCAAAAAACACTAGAGAAAGAATTAAAAGAAAAGGGATAGCAATAAATAATAATATGCTTAGTTCCTTACTAAAACTAACTAATTAACTAATCAAAATTAAGGAGACAGAAAATATTACAAATTCCCCAAAGAGCTATAACTTAATAATAGATTTTAGATTAAAAAGCACTTGGATATTTCATCATGTATGAAATTTCAAGTATCTACCAAATACCAAGGGGCTTTAAAGTAAATGATCATCAAAGGGCTTTAAAGTCCTTGAAGGCCTAAGGTTGGCAGTCTGCAATCAGTAGGGTATGAAACTAAAAAAGGTATCCTAGAAACAAAACAAGCAAGGGAAAGAGAGGAGGATGGGAGCAAGGCGGTGGACAGGAAAAGTAGTGAAATTATTTGATTCCACTTAACAACTAAGAACATCTATACCAGCTTAGGTGATTAGAAAGCGGAACAAAGACCATATTAATATTCTAATGCAGCCAGCCACTTTACTCGAACAAATCAACTTAAAACCCTATACATGAACCCTAATTTAACATGCCAGCCAAAGTAATTCAAACTCATCAGTATCTTGGGGAAAAAGAGGAAAAAGAACAACAAATGTCATGCATAACATTATTATACTTGCAATAAGTAAAAAAAATGAAAAACTTTGCCAGTCTTATTACCAGAATGTGATCTTCATTATATGCAATATTGAGAAAGTTCACACAAAACTCATAGCAATAGACCATAAAATCCATTCAGAAAGAATTATGAGTAGCTATTTCAAATTTTACCTGGTGTTGACCTTTTCTAGTCCAAGAACCAAAGGGATCAATAAAAGAATTGGGGCCCAAGCAGCTTCACTATTGTTAAAATCTGAACAAAGCCTAGCAACAACATCAATACAAACGACCGGAGCCCCACCCCGCTCCCCATCTTCATCACCTGAAACAATATATACCGCCATTGGCAACATTTCTTTTCCTTTGTGTTGGTCGCTATGTTCTCTCCCAACATGAGCAAGAGTCTCCCATGTGCGACACATGGCATATGGGCCCAACCATGATCCAGCAACCAAGCGATAACCTTTCCCGGCTTGAAGCAAATTGTGTCTAGAAAAAGCAGATGCCTCTTAATCCCCAAATTAATGTAAAATCTTGATATACTTTGGATCATATGGCTGCATAATTAAACAGGAGACCATCATCAGCAACACTACAATGAAATTTAAAACCCACTATCACCTTATATGCATATTTTTAACTAAATTAAAACTTTATTCTCCTACCAACGAGGATTATTATAAATCATAATCATGGTTTACAACATCATCCATCTCACCTTCTGTAAGGACTTCCTCCACGCTCTACCACGATGATGGAAATTAAGTGCCTAAGAATTTAATCATTCACCAATCAGATATGATATTTGTTGCTATACTAAAAAATGCTAAAAGCTTCAACGAATAGTTTATACTTGGGCAACAAGCATCTGACTGCTTCTAATCATGCAAGCCCAGCCAACATCACTAGTAAGCCTTGAATCGCCGATGGCATCAAAACCTGTGGTAAAGATCCATATGAAAATATTTTGGTTGATAGAACTTAAAGTAACAACTATTAAAGATTAGTTGGTCAATCTAGTAAATAATATAAGTTACTGTGCAAATAGAACCAACCCTTTCGATATGTTATCCAAATTCTTGATGAGAAATCTTGCAAAAACGCAGCCAGGCCATTTTCAGGATTAACATCACCAGATGATTCCTCTGGCAAAGCCTTGTAGCATGTACCCAGAAGCCATATATTTCACTAGTTCAGTTTGAAACATCAGCCTTGCTTGTACCCAGTATACGCTCTTGAAGCCTCCTCATTGCACTTCTAGTCATAACTTTTTTTACGGTTGTTGTCCATCCAACGTTTATGGATTTGTTTCTTTTCACCAGAAACTGAGCTGTTGTGTCTCTTGGTGATAGAAAAATTGGAAGGAAAGAAACTTGACCACAGAGAAGCCTTTCCACTGTGACAGTTCTTTTGTTCCGATGCAGCAGTTATCGTGTTCTTATCTATTGAATCACTTAAGGACCCTGCAGGAAATTTTGAAGCAAGAGCTTCCTCAGACAAGTCCGTCATTACCTAAACATAAATGCACATACCATAAAAGAATTGATATATGGCCGAAACAGCAGTATGAAGGAAACATTTAATTCATATGATCATAGTGGGACTAGGAAAAGAGAACAGACTTATCCACATGATGTAAACAATGATGAAAACTCTCCTAAATCATAACAAGGTAACAAAAAGGATAAGGCCAAAGTTAGCTTTAAACGATTTATTTCAACTCCAATGGTTCTCACAGTATAACTAAGTCAAAAATCATTGTAGTTTGTGTGTGCATGTGTATAGAGACAAATAAACAGGTAGATGGCTAAATAAACGGGCGTAGATGTAGATACATGCATGTATGTGCTACATATATACATTCATGCACAAAGACTACCCACGTATGCATTTACCTAGGTGCAAGAAAATGGCTCCAAAACAATGAAAAAATTTCCTTTGAAAACAATATTTTGGAAATCTTCTGTTTTGTAGGTACTATTGTGATGTTAAAAAAGGATTCCAAATATGGCTGAGATGCTTCCATTTTCTGGCCCAATCAAAGGAAAAAAGATAAAAACTTTACTTAATTAGTCTATTAAAAGTTCCTCGAGAAGAACTATTTGATAAGCCAAATTACTTGGAACAGAATCGTCACAATCCAAATCTAGAAAAACTAGAAACTATAACTGGCAGATAGCTGGCAAATTTGACTAAGAAATTTTGTAACCGGATCTCAGAAATGCCCAAAATATGTTGCTACGTCCAACTCATCTAAAAAGGCAGAGGATATCTATCACTTAACAAGTTAGATACATACACTACGAATCCTGAAGTTGACTTGGTGTGGATGTTCATGAGAAGATGAAGCCATGTAAAATGTGTCAATTTTTTAGATGAATCTTGACGACTAGGATGATTGCTACTTTGTCCATGCATTTGATCACGACGGTTGTGCAGGAAGGATGGGAGGTTGCTATGGAGCAAGTTTGCGTATGTACACAACTTGCGCATAGCCATAATTCATCGTGTTCTTCATCAAGTTTCTTTAGCAAACCTAGAGAAGACCCATAGAAGACTAGAAAACAAGATTCAATTTCCACAGCAATGATTTCTCCGCAAAGCCTCATCCATAATTATCCATCCTTTTCAATATCAACTTACTACACAATATACAATTTGGAATATTAAATACTCTGGGAAAGGATTTATTTTATAAAATCAAAAAAAAAAAAAAATTCATGTTTAGCCATTAACTATCAGTTGATTATTCATCATGAAGCAATTAACTTTTAACATACAAAAATTCCAAAATTTAACAATCAAATTCATGTCGAAAGACAAAAAAAATACAATTCAATAGAAAAATCAATCAAACTATGGAGACTCAAACATTCCAATTTCATTCCAACAAAAAAAAGATGTGATCTTTGCAGATGATCCAAACTAAAAAAATTGAAAAAAATTAAAAAAAAAAACTAAAAATTACCTGAAAACAGCTCACCGGTCATTGGCCGGCTTTCACCGGCAACCACCGGAAGGGGAGGCCGTCGGCGGCTACTATATCCGCCAGAGGTGAGTGATGGTCTCCAGAGAAAGGAGTAAAAAGAACGACGGATCCCTAAATTCTTCTGCTTTTTCCTATTCTCGCCCCTCTTCCTTCTAGGTCTTTTGGTCTCTACTTTGTGAAGAATCTCTGTCATTTGACACCCTGGTAACTATGTATTTGACAAACGAGGTTGGTTTTAATTGTTTTCAAACCCACACAGATGGTAATTTTATGGAGATTTTATAAGACCTGCTATGCTAAGGAGTATCGAGATTTTATGGATAATCAGTATGATTTTTATAGGGGATTGATAAAGCAAACCCAAAGAATTGATCTTATATGAAAGTTTTCATTTTAATTTTATGTTATGGAGTATGGTCAAACTACTAGTTTGAGTTTTCATGAATAACTTTGTAATATGCGTATCTGCTTTAGTTTTTTTTCCTTCTTTCAGATGGAAATTGCTTGGGACCCACTGTTGAAGTTGTAGAACTACGTAGAAATTGCTTTAGACTGACTGTTGAAGATGTAAAACTACATAATATGCTTTTTGGCTTAATGCTTATCTATTTGGAGTACCATTGGGACATACTTGAATCTATTGGAAGTGGTTTGCATTATTAGTTTGACCAAAGGAAGGAGAGAAAGTATGGTTCACTACTTCACTCTATCAGCTGAGAACAATGTGGAAATAGGGTTCACCTTGTTTCCCACTCAAGCACTGCATTTTGCCTCCAGCTTGGTGATGGATTGAGGTGCTGTGAACCATCAAAAACTTACATGATACATGAATCCATGAGTGTACGCTAAACAGAGAAAGTTAATAAGGTAGATCATTCTCAAGTTTCAACTGCTTAAGAGAAAAAGTAAAAATACGTATATGCCAGTTTCATGCTATCGACTTGTGGCATCAAGCAACATGAAGAGATTCTGATAAGGTGTTGCTCTGACACCATGGAACATGAAGATATATTGTGATGGCTCCAGAAACTCACCCTAGGTTGCAATACCGACCAAAGTAAACTTGTATGTTAAGGCATGACTTTCATATAATATGTAGGAAACCAACAACAAAATGGTGGCTCTCTGCACACTCGGACATGATATACATGTCCACCCATATCCAGCACATGCAAATGTGTAATTGGTTTGCCTTAAAATTATATTTTATAAGACAGAATATTTTGTGCCCCTTCTGACTGGAGCTAATTTAATTTATCGATAATATATTCACATATAAAACTAGGTTTGTTAATATATGGATAGAAAAATAAACATTTATATGAGAATATAAACTTATGCTCTTTAGAAATATTCTTATAGCCATATCCTTGTGTCTGGCTTTTGGATGATTGCAGCTTTATAACTAATACTAGTGACGACATTTTACGTTTGATTTTATGATAATGCATCATATCATAATTAAGCTGGTCCCTAAAGATGGCGATGTAAAATTAACATGGACAGTCTGCTAACGTTTAGAGTTGTTTTGCTTTGAGAAAGGAGCACCGCCTACGTCCACATGTGGCACCCCAGAATGAATAAGAAATGGACAGTTAAAGTCAGGCTTGCATGAAACTTCTACCAATCATAATTTCAATGTCGATTACACACCTGGGATTGATAGGAACTGAGGAACAATGCAATGCCTCCCAACCTGACGTGAGCCTACCAACGAAGCAATTATATATATATATATATATATATATATATATATATATATATATATATATATATATATATATATATATATATATATATATATATATATATATATATAATGCATGAATGCACAAGCATCACACAGAACATCACGAGAACAACTAATCGCATAGTCATTTTATCACTAGTTCAATTTATACTTGTGTGTGAGTGTGTATGTGTTTGTTTTATGTTTTCAATTGGCAAATGCCAATGGGCCATTGAGCCATGAGTACAAATAGTAGTTTCCAAATTTAATGCAAAGCATTTATTAATCAAGACTTCTATTAATTAAAACTTGCCAATTGTATCCATATATCAGACAAGAGTTTCGTGGCATATGAAACTTCAATTAATTTTGTATGAACAGTTTAAGGGCCAAACTAACCTATTAATCTGACACCGAGCGACGAGCAGAAGCAAAAGGAAAGGGACCACTTTGGATCTCCTAAAAGGTCGGCGCTTCAAGGGTTCAGTCTTGAGTTCAGGTTCAGTGACAAAGGTTTCGCTAGGACATTCGACTCCTTCCACCTCCTCGGCCTTGGAATGAAATGACTCTTCCTCAGATTCCATCTACTCAGTGAGGACGGTCAAATCATCGTCCTCACCGCTCTCCAAGGAGAAGGTATCCTCGAGCTGTCCCCCATTTTCGAGATCAAGAAGCTACCCTTCGCCACTGAGATACTGCTTGATGCGAGGGTTCGGCCTGTAATGAAGGAACGGAGGCCTAGGGGAGAGGAAGTTGGTCTTGGGATCATAAGGAGGTAGAGATGGGTCAGCATCCAAAGGAGCAATGAATGGCAAAGGAGAAACCGAAACCGAAGGAACAGTGAAATTTTGGTGGTTCTTGACTCTAGGCCCCCCCTTCCTGAGCTCACAACTGCCCGAGACTTCTCGAGACCCAAAACCCATCTCCGATTTTGACCCAACCTCCTGAATCTCAATAGAATTGGAACTCAGAGTTTATTACCTCTTTCCTCTCCTGAAGAATCTTCTCCCTTGGGGAGGCAGCGACGGCCTTTGAGGCTGCGGAGATCGTCGGAGCCATGAAATTCTTGAACCTCTCGGAAGAGGACACCGCACGTTCTCCTTCTGCTCGAAGGAGGCGTGGGGAGACGGCGAGGTGGGCTTCAAAAGGGAGCTCCTTTGAGGGATTTCTACAAACAAAAAGCGGGCACAAGATGAAACCAAGCGAAAAAGATGAGAACTTTGGGAAAGCAAGAAGATGGGTTGAGAGAGAAGCCATTACCTTTGCTCTTCCTGAGGCTGCTGCTGATCTCTGGGGTCTTGGGTCGGCTCGGATTGGGTGAAGGCGATCTCGTTGCCATTGATCCTTGCCTCTTTCTTTACTTTCTTTGATCTTTTGATAAATTTGGGATTTTTATTTTCTTTCCTTAGTTGTGAGGATATTAAATTATAGAGAGAGAGAGAGTCAGAGAGAGAAATTGGAGTTGCAGAGAGACTGATTTGAGATTTGCTTTCTAATTTTAACGGTAACGGGTTGATTTCCTACCTTACAGATTTCTTGATTTCTTCGTTTGTTGCTACTTTTTTTTTATATTTTTGAAAAAAAGTGACCGCTGGGGCTCCGGGTTGCTGCGATCAGCGAATTCGACGGAAAATTCTAAATGCGCACCAAATTTGACCTAGTGAGCACCACATCTTATGGTGAAGTGATTGACAACATAGGGGAAAATGGTGCTCACTAAGAAAACTTCGGTGCGCATTTAGAATTTCCCGAATATTTTATTTTCTCGAACATTCTAAATGCGCACCACATTTTTGACCGTTTCCTTTTATATTTTATTTTCTGGGGGAAATTTTTCTTTCCACACCTTTACTAACATTTTGCCCCTAGTTAAACCTCCATGAACAGTTCATGTCTTTGGTCAGTTAGCTGTTCTTGTTTGAAAGTTCAAAATCTGCAAATTATCAAAAATTTTAGAAAATATATTCAATCATTATTTGCAGATGAAGATTTTGCAAATTTCAAGTGCTCTCGTATTTTTCAATGGTTGTTGCATGTATTTTTAAAGAAAAAGTTTTAAGAGGTTGTCTGATTGTAACTTGGACTCATCATCTAGTGCTAATAGCATTCTAGTTGTGTACAGTTCGATACCCGATGGTGACATTCAGTGATTATAGAAAGCTCTTGTATGAATAGTGCAAAAAAATCAGGATATTGAATTTTATTGGAAGGTGATACTCTGAGTATTTTAACTCGATTCACGCATCCTATGAGTCCCCTTGTCACCTGCTATTTTAAGATAATATGTTTCCAGATTTTGTAAAAGTGAGATAACCAGATTAGGTGATAAGATTGTTTGGCAGTAGAACTTTCCTTAACAACTTATAGAGCTTGTTACGAGTAATGCTTTTAGATTTCATTATAAGAGACGATAATCGTTGAGGTTAATGTCTTAACAAAAAAAAATACTCATTTCATATTTGTGTGAGGTTTCGAGTTTAATTTCTAATAGGGACTCAATCTGAAATAGTTTTCAGCTCCATCTACGATAAAAAAAAACGTTGTGGAATAGAACAACCATGAATGATGAACATCGAATTTTATGAAACACCAGTCTATTCACTATCAAGGAGAAATCAATCAATTATCTAAACTCACAATCAACAAGTAGATCAAATTGAAAAGAGTGTACTTCTTGAATACATATCACAATCATATCCTTAATAATAATACATATAAGAAGTTGGACAATAAAGAAGCAGAATATATATATATAAATATATATATATATAGGGATTACTGTAGGTGAGCCGCCAGCTCAGGAAAAGTTACGTGAGCTAGCGGCAAAACTGTAATGATCCAATGATTTTTCTTCAATTTTTTTTCGGATTAAATTTCATAAATTTTGGATTTCATTTACCCTTTCATCAAGTGTATACAAAATATTTTATTTATTAAAAACCGTTAATTTTGTGTTAGCTTGATGGAGGACCAAATCAAAACTAAAACCCAAGAAGTTGGGTATGAGTGAACCCTAGGGGGTCGAGATCATAATCCAAAAGAAATTTTTTTAAAAAAAATATTGGAGATAGTGATAATGAATTGCAGCTCAGGTAATTTGCATGAGCTGTCAGCACATTTTCATTTTTCTCATATATATATATATATATATATATATATATATATATATATATATATATATATATATATATATATATATATATATATATATATAATTGCTCGAATAAAAGAGAGAAAGTTTAGAGACTTATGTAGTGTAAAGTGTATTAAAGATGAGAATCAAAATGTTTTAGTTCGAGATAAGGAGATTAAAGAAAGATGAAGAGATTATTTTGGCAGATTGTATATGTTGGCAGTGAAAATTTCTAAGTAAAAAGGAATTTTCCACACAGAACGCGGAGCTAACTCCGTAGCTCCGCGTTTGGCTATTTTAGCCTCGCGTTTGAGCAAAATGCGAAACTAATCCATAGCTCCGCGTTCTGATGAATTTAGTTCCACGTTAACTCCGCGTGAGCAGATTTTATTAGAATTCCAAATTGATTAGGATTGAGATTTGGACTTATCCAATATCCAAATTGAGTCCAATCAGAATCCTAAATTTATTGAGATTGAGATTTGGGCTTATCCAATACCTAAATTGAGTCCAATCAGAATTCCAAATCAAGAGATTTAAATCAATATTAAATATTTGATTAGAATCCTTGATGAATACAGAAACTTTCTATTCCTATTCCTATGGGAACTTTCAAACTAAAGTCTATAAATACCCTCTTTGAGGAGACTTTAGAGATGATCAATCAATAATAGATCAATCTATAGATGATCATCAATTTTTAAGAGATCTTTTCCGGAGAATCAGATTTTTCGAGCATCTTGGAAAATTCAAATTACGCATAGAGCCTTGAATTCGTGAAGAGCGGAGAAGAAAAGATCCAAAAGTCGGACGCCATCTTCAAGAGAAGAGTTCGACGTCAGATCGTCCAAAGGAGCTACTTGATAGATCCCATCGCCACACAGATCCCACGTTTACATTGTAAAAGAGAGCGATTGAGATATAAAATCCTCTCGTTTGTTCTTTCTTTTTCTTTTTCACTTTCATTGTAATTTAAGTTATTTCAATGGAAGGAATGTAAGGAATTTCTTCTGCGAACAAACTGGCGACCACAGTGGGAGACGTCTCTTTCACTAGAGAAGAGATTATGGCGCAATATGACGTCGAGAGAATCGGATCCGACGTAGATATACTGGTCGTTGAAATCGACCAGTAGAGAATACATCTCCTCTGAATCAGGTAACCTGAACGAAATACGACACTATCGTCGCGTGCGCTTCAATACTCGAGCAACGGGTAAAAAGGTATCTACCGATGAACGAGGATCCTTGGAGACCACGGCCATAGAGCCGGTGTTTGGACAGGAAATCCTAGCAGAGGATGGCCTCTCTATTGCCGAAGAAGGCATGGGAACTGGATTGACCAGAACCCAACTCCGAAATAGAAATCGGAGAGCGAGGCGAAAAGCCCTCAAAGCCCGCATCGAACGCGAGGCTAACTCCATAGAACGCGAGGCTATGGTCCCTCGCAAACTGGCTCGCGTTAATCGGGAGACCAGTCATTATCGCGTTAAACGCG
Organism: Dracaena cambodiana; assembly: GCA_036321105.1. NCBI lineage: Eukaryota > Viridiplantae > Streptophyta > Magnoliopsida > Asparagales > Asparagaceae > Dracaena > Dracaena cambodiana. Next base: position 6,295,549 of record JAYEPQ010000005.1, read on the forward strand.
AAGTTGCAACTTGCGTTGATCGCAAGGAAAAGCCAGCATGTGATTCTCTACGCGAGGCTATTACTGAGCTTAGAGAGAAAAGCGAAGCCAGTAAGATTTGCGTTAATCGCAAAATTTCTAACATTCGCGATAAATGCGAGGATAAAATCTCCTTAAAGCCAGCGTGTGATTCTCCACGCGAGGCTACTACTGGACTTAGCGATAAACGCGAAGCCGGTAGTACTTGCGATAAATGCAAGATTACTTACACTCGTGATAAACGCGAGGATAAAAATTCCTTAAAGCCAACGTGTGATTCTCCACGCGAGGCTATTACTGGGCCTAGCGATAAACGCGAAGCCAGTACAACTTGGGAGAAACGCAAGATTTTTAACACTCGCGATAAACGCGAGGATAAAATTTCCTCACAGCCAGTGTGTGATTCTCCACGCGAGACTGATACTGAGCTTAGCGATAAACGCGAAGCCAATAGTACTTGCGATAAATGCAAGGTTCCCCAGCTCCGCGTAAATCGCGAAGACGATTGGCAAATTGTCGTTAATCGTAAAAATCACGCTAGACGCAAAGTTGTGACTTGTGTTAATCACAAGAGTAAGCCAGTGTGCAAGAATTTCCTTCCACGCGGGCTAAGATTCCAGAAGACAAACTTCTGAAGAAACGCCAAGCCAGTATAAAACGCGAGGCTAGCGTAGCAAAACGCGGAGCTATTCTTCAGGCCCGCGACACAAAACGCGAAGCTAACTTTCAGCTCCGCGTAGATCAACCTGAATACAAAATCAGGGCTGATCGTCGCATCAATGGACCAGAACTGAACTCCAGTGATTCCAAGAAACTTCAACAGGCTCCTGGACCCTCTAAATAGTTGAATGGGTCCCACAGCTCTATGATTAAAGTCACTGACCTCAGGGAGTATCTAACCAAGAAGAGAGGTATAGAACAAGTTCAATCTGAACCTGTCTGTCATTGCCAGCAGCTTATGACGGCGGTATCCGCTGTAATAGATAATTATTGCTGCAACAAGAACAGGGTATCGTTGTTCGACCGATTAACTAAATCGGACAAGAACCCTGCTAAGAAAACAAAGGCTACTCTCCGAGAAGAATGGAGAATTGTAACTTCCAACATGATCGGCAAGGGTAAGAAGGTCATAGAGAGAAATGATAACTCAGAATCAAGTGATGAAGAACCTCATCACTTCACCCGACTTAAGTCAGGCGCTATCCCTGCCCGAAATTATAAGAAACTCGTGAAAGGTTCTTATGATGACGATAGCGATAATTCGGTCATAACCTCTCATCGTTCTTCGGCATCATCTAAATTGAAGTCAGCATCATATATGATGAGCAAATCTGACGATATCGACCAAATATTTGAAGTCCAAGAACAAATGATTCGGGAGCAACAGAAGATGATCGAAGATCTTAAAATAATGCTCTTGAAATTGGTCGAGGATAATGCCAAAAAGGGAAAAGAAACTCCGTTCAATAAAATGAACGAGAAGATAAAGAAGAGAAGGCCCACTCGACGCATGAGGACGAGGACAAGTATTCTTTTCATGATCCTCATGAAGAGAAAATTGAGAAGTTACAAAGTCAACTCGAAACACTAATGCACAAGAAGGAGTTGAAAGAATCGGGGGTTTCAAGACCATACCTGCCTGAATGAGATTTGGCACCGTATCCCGAAAAGTATAAACCGCTCAAGTTGGAGCCATATGACGGGAAAGGATCTCCCAGTCAGCACATCTATTACTTCTTATAGCAAGCAGGTCATCTGATGGGAAATGATCCCATAATGACCAAGGTATTTACAAGTACTTTACGAGGGCCTGCCTTTACATTGTTCATGCAGTTGCCCCCATGTACTATCAATAACTGGTATGATGTCGAGAAACAGTTCTTGGCACGTTTCTTTGAGGATGATACCGAAATACCGGTTCATTCCCTCCTTGCGACGAAACAAGGAGAAGAAGAAACGGTCAAAAGTTTCATTGAACGCTTCAGGGAAAAATCCGTGTATTGTCGACACGGTATGACCCAGGAAACCCTGGTAGAAACTTACAAGCATAACTTCAGGACTGACGTGCTGATAAGAATGGAAGCTGTAGAGTCCAAAACTTGGAAAGATCCGCTGAAGCAGGGAGAGCAGCCAGAAAATATAATTTGCCGGATTGAGGAATCTCGTAGCACGAGAAACTCTATAAATAACAGACCATATTCACAGAATTCTAAAAATAAAGGGAAGGTTGTAATGGCGTCAGTTGCAGATCCAAAACCAAGACCTCAGAATCCGAGAGGTGCAGGTCAAAATAGGCCCCGACAAGATAGAACTTATACATTCAAGACGGAGTAGACAGATACTCTATTCCATCTCCTCCTCAGGAAGGGTATGTTAAAGCTTCCGGAAAATCGAAAACTGGAAGACGCTGGTAAAACCAACGACCCTAATTATTGCCTGTACCATCAGAATGTCGGGAACCCAACTAAGGATTGCTATCCTCTTAAGAACCGAATTCAGGCATTGATAGAAGCCGGGATTCTCACACTTAAAGAGGAAAAGAAAAAAGTTTCTGCAAATATGGCAACTTTAGTAGTAGGAACCAATGAGTTCCCTGCCAGAGCGATCCCTGTACTAGTAGGGAAGCTAATATCGACACCAAGCACGGGCAGCCCGCACTTGCAAACTAGCCCCTTGGGTACGCTCCGAACCACAGCTGTGACAAAATCATTCTCATTGGCTAGCAGCCGGATTTGGCTGGGGGTGTCGAAAATATTGACAATGATAAATATCATGTTGCTTCCGCTACTTTTACTAGCCATTAGAATGGCTAATTGAGTGTTATAAAAAAAAATTGCCAAATGCTGTTAAAGCCGCGGGAAGAGGAGATCAAGTTCCTCGCTAACCCTATCATACTGGGGGTAAAAGTATAAATTAACTACCCAATGTTGTTAAAGGCAAATGGGAGAGTAAATCAATTCCTCAACAACTCATCATGCTGAGGGAAATAGCATGGCTAGCCTAACTCAAACGGTAGTTGGTAAGGCTAATCAAATCCGTTGATAGCTGGGGGTTTGCTAAAAATCCCATAAACTCTGTCATGTTAAGTTCATACCTCTGACAGTATGATTTGGATTATTCCCATCTCCGTTCAAGTTACGCGTGAGAGCACTTGGACTAGGCATGTGCAATTAGGCGCCTCTGCCGAAATCTGATAATCATGACCCGATCATTTTGGCATGTGCAGTTCAAGTTACGTATGAGAGCCTTGAACCGCCTCCATCAAAGTATCAAGCATGTGCAATTAAGCACATCTATCGAATTTCTTGATCTTAACCTGATCACCAAATTGAAAATCCAAAGTATTTCAAAATTTGTTAAGTTTTAAGCCATTTTGAAAACTTTGGAGCGGGCTCTGTTGGCAGTGAAAATTTCTAAGTAAAAAGAGATTTTCTACACAGAACGCGGAGCTAACTCCGTAGCTCCGCATTTGGCTATTTTAGCCTCGCGTTTGAGCAAAACGCGGAGCTAATCCATAGCTCCGCGTTCTGATGAATTTAGTTCCACGTTAACTCAGCGTGAGCAGATTTTATTAGAATTCCAAATTGATTGGGATTGAGATTTGGACTTATCCAATATCCAAATTGAGTCCAATCAGAATCCTAAATTGATTGAGATTGAGATTTGGGCTTATCCAATACCCAAATTGTGTCCAATCAGAATTCCAAATCAAGAGATTTAAATCAATATTAAATATTTGATTAGAATCCTTGATGAATACAGAAATCTTCTATTCCTATTCCTATGGGAACTTTCAAACTAAAGTCTATAAATACCCTCTTTGAGGAGATTTTAGAGATGATCAATCAATAATAAATCAATCCATAGATGATCATCAATCTTTAAGAGATCTTTTCCGGAGAATCAGATTTTTCGAGCATCTTGGAGAATTCAAGTTACGCATAGAGTCTTGAATTCGTAAAGAGCAGAGAAGAAAAGATCCAAAAGTCGGCCGCCATCTTCAAGAGAAGAGTTCGACGTCAGATCGTCCAAAGGAGCTACTTGATAGATCCCATCGCCACACAGATCGCACATCATATTGTCAAAGAGAGCGATATACATATAAATCCTCTCGTTTGTTCTCTTTCTCTTTTGTTCACTTTCGTTGTAAATCAAGTTATTTCAATGGAAGGAAGGTAAAGAATTTCTGCTGCGAACAGTATAATGGTAGTTTTAATCAAGATTTGAAAGACCTTAATGTTCAATCTGAAGATATGAATCATAATTTTATACGTAGAATTAAAGAATTTTAAATAAAAAAGGCTTTAAAGATAATGAAGTCAAGAAAAACTATTGGTCTATATTAGATTCCTATTGAGGTATGGACATATTTAGAAGAGATGGATGTGAGGTGATTGACAAACATCTTTAATAAGATTTGATAAACTAAAAAAATACTAAATGAATAGAGGAAGAATACTCTAGTATCTCTATATAAGAATAAGAGTGATATTAAGAGTTGTTTTGACTACCGTGAAATAAAATTCATGTGTCACACTATGAAACTTGGGAAAAGAGTAATTGAATATCGATTGAGACAGACTGTTAAAATATCAGAGAAATAGTTTAGATTCATGCCGGGACGATCAACGACAGAAGCAATTCATTTATTTCGTCAACTTATAGAGCGATTATGAGAGAGAAATAGAGATTTGCATATGATATTTATTGAGTTAGGGAAAGTCTATGATAAAATACCATGAGAAGTACTTTAGTAGATATTGATGAATAAAAGATTCCGCATTGTTCGTTGCAAAAGTTGCTTCGCTTCCTTCCATTGAATACATCTTAGATTACAATAGAAATGAACAAGATATAAAAATAACAAACGAGAGGATTTTATATTTCAATCTCTCTCTTTTACAAAATAATCGTGGGATCTGTGGCGATGGGATCTGTCAAGCAGCTCCTTTTGACGATCGGTACGTTGAAATCTTCTCTCTTGAAGATATCGGCCGACTATAGACGATCTTCTCTGGTTTTGATTTGTTCAAGGCTCTCTCGCGTAACTCGAACTTCTCAAGAACTCCAGAAAGAAGATGGTGATTTTCTCTGATCTTCACGAACTCAAGGCTCTGTGCGTAACTTGAATTCTCCAAGATTTCAGAAGATGATCAGCTAAGGCTTCAAGGCTCTCTCGCGTACTTGAATTGCCAAAGGATCGATAAGAGATTTTCGATGCCCAAAAGAAGACCCTTAGGGTTTCACCAGGAAGGTATTTATAGCCCCAGGTTAATGCAAGAGTTTCTATCTAAATAGAACTCGCATTCATCAAGGATTCCAATCAAATATCTTAGTTTTGATGGAATTCTGATTAGACTTGATTCGGGTATTTGGATAAGCCCATAATCATAATCTCAATCAATTTAAGATTCTAGTTATCTGCTTACGCGGAGCTTTAATCGCATCAAAACGCGGCGTTAAATAACCAAAACGCGGAGCTATTGATCATCTCCGCGTTTTACTCAAACGCGAGGCTAATACAAGCCAAACTGCGGAATCAACGCGGAGCTATTAAACATCTCCGCGTTTTCCTGACTTTCTCAAGCGGAGGATATGGGACGAGGCTGAAGGATGCCGTGGGAGCAGATAAGTTCACTACTTTATCTGCAGGAGTGTTCTGGTGGCTTCTCTACATCCGTCCCGGACACTTGGTGTATCGTCAAGATCTCAGGTGTCAAATCGAGCCATATACTCCGGTCGCTTTGCTCGTCAGTTTGGATATTCTCAACTCTATGTGGGCAATCCAAATAAAGATCTCGCTCACAAGGGGAATTTATACGAAGGCGCTCGTGGCTGGTTCCATTTTGCAGCGGACGGGACCGAGGCTGAATTCTCCTTGCCCCAGAAGGTGCCAGAATTGGCCATGACCCTCAGCTTCTGCAATTGGTTCAATATTGCGAATGCTGACGTGCCCGGCTTCTCTCTCAATCGCAGTTGTTGCAAAGAGATTGAAGCCCTCTATATTAGCCGTCAGGGTGCTTCTAGGGTAAGGATAAAAGGAATGGAAGAATTCCTTGGCGCTGCAGCTGAGCCTTCGGATGTCAGCGAATCGGATGATGATGCGGGTGATGATGACGACAATACTGGTGCTGGTGGAGCTCCTCAGCCTGTTATCAGTCGTCCCCTGAGTCCAACTCTCAAACGTCGTGGCACTTTGAAGAAAAGGCCGGGTAAGAAGCAAAAACTGGCATAGGAAACTTTGATAGCCCCCCAAGAGGTGGCTATCAAACTTGCTTCCGACTTGTTGGCTTCAGCTGTACCCCCAGCGTTGGCAAGGGATGATGAGCCTGCCAAAGCTCCAAGCGTTGCTGAGGTTTCGGCTCCTTCGGCCGTAGAGCCCGTGGCAGAACCTGGGGCGCAACTAACGGGTAGCGAGACGGGTATATTGCTGGAAACTACAATGTCTTTCCCTTCAAGTCCGACAACTAGACTTGTATCGCCTGGTATGGCCTTTAGCACTTTATCTTTTGAACGTAACACTGCTTTTCTGGTCTTCTGAAATGCAGGTGATCAACTTCTCTCGCCAATGCACTCGACTACCCAAGTAGAGTCTGACGATAGAATGGACCATTCCGGCTCCGTCGGTGGTGTGGGTAGCTCTGCTGGTGAGTTTACGGCTGATTATTCCACACCGGCTCCTGCCTCTGTTTCCTCTTCAATTCCCTCAATTGACGAATTGGAAAGTGATGAGAGAACTGAGATTATTATCGCAGCTGCTGCTAATGAGACTACACCTTCTCCTAGCATGCCATCTCCAACGCCAGTCTGTTCCACTGAGACATTTCCCACGGTCGTTGGCGTGCCTTCTCAGTCGGCGATTTTAACGTCGTCTGTTGTCGTGGCTGCTGAGATACCTGCAACTCTTCCGACTTCAAGCCTTCCATCAGGGGAGGAGAATAATTTGAAATTCTCGTTCGAAGATGCTTCATCCACCGGAGGAGCTTCAGGCGAAGTGATCCCATCTTCTCTTCCTGTTGGTGGGGGTACCCAAGCGATCTATACTGACGGTACTTCGTCTGGGGTCTTCAGCTCTTCCAGATCCGCACTGGCTCTACTGGTCCCCCATATTATGAATTTAATGCAGGGACGGGCTTCTTCTTCTCCAATTCCAGTAACTACTGCTCCCTTACTTACGACACTTTTCTTGGCATTACCTACTTTGCCTATCGACAGTGCAAATCCTCTTGAAAAACTTTTCGGCTTCACTGTCGAGGATTTTATGCATTTGTTAAGAAGATGTGTCGAGATGGTTCTTGCTGGCCACGATTTCTTCAACTTCGCACGTCCACTGTTACTCCGCTATTTAGGAAATATCGAAGAATTCGACAAGATCGAGCAGCTCCATACCGGGCCCGCCTTGCAGCCTTAGAAGAGCAGGTGACCACGCTACACACACTCCGTCAGGCGGATGTGGAGGCGATCACTGAGATAGAGCTGGCGCGGCTTCGGGCAGAATCCTTATCTCGAAGAAATATTCTAAGGCAGCAGGAGGAGAGATGGTCTCGGGAGCTGATAGAGCTCGAGGCCAGTCTGGAATCCGTTCTTGGCGACCTGCAGAGGGTAAACTTTGGAATTGAGGAAAGTCAGGCGGCCATCTCTAAGCCCAGGAGACGATTGCCAGAGCTCGGGCCACCTTGATAGAAAATGAACTCCGATTAGGAGAATCTGTCAAGAAGCGGGAGATGTTGTTTGTCCAGCAGGAGCAAATTCAGCAGGAAGAGATGGCCAGGAATCATGCCATAGAAGAATCTCGTCAGCAACAACTTACAATGAGTGATGATGAGTTGCGTAGGCAAGCTCAGCAAACCGTGGAGGTTTCTCATCGTAGAAATTTGGACGAGACAATAAACCAATTGAGACTTCTGAGAGGCCAATAGTTTCATTTCTCTTTACGTTTTTATCTTCCTTGTAATAAGAACTTCGTAAACAGGAGAGAGATAACCTTACGATGTTTCTTTGAAATTCTTTTTATATCTTCACCTTTTTAATAAAGATGATTCTTTTAACTCTTTTATTTACCGGCTTTAAAACAGATTTGCTTGCCCAACAAATAACCTGTCGTCAAAACGATTTATCTCGGTATTGTTTATGCTCAATTTCTCGAGCCGAAATAAAAATTAAAATTTAATATGGGATTTTTAGCAAACCCCCAGCTATTAACGGATTTGATTAGCCTTTACCAACTACCGTTTGAGTTGGGCTAGCCATGTTATTCCCCTCAATATGGTGAGTTGTCGAGGAGTACGTTTGGGCTTAAATGCCAAACTTTTCCTCTTCCCTTTACTTTATCGGTATTGGGCGGTTCATACTTTCACCCCAGTATGATGGGCTGGCGAGAAACTTGTTCTCTTCCCATTACCTAGTCGGTATTGGGCAATTCATACTTTTACCCCAGCATGATGGGTTGGCGAGAAACTTGTTCTCTTCCCATTGCCTAGTCGGCGTTGGGCAATTCATAATTTTACCCCAGTATGATGGGTTGGCGAGAAACTTGTTCTCTTCCCATTGCCTAGTTGGCGTTGGGCAATTCATACTTTTACCCCAGTATGATGGGTTGGCGAGAAACTAGTTCTCTTCCCATTGCCTAGTTGGCGTTGGACAATTCATACTTTTACCCCAGCATGATGGGTTGGCGAGAAACTAGTTCTCTTCCCATTGCCTAGTTGGCGTTGGGCAATTCATACTTTTACCCCAGCATGATGGGTTAGCGAGAAACTTGTTCTCTTCTCATTGCCTAGTCGGCGTTGGGCAATTCATACTTTTACCCCAGCATGATGGGTTGGCGAGAAACTTATTCTCTTCCCATTGCCTAGTTGGCGTTGGGCAATTCATATTTTTACCCCAGTATGATGGGTTGGCGAGAAACTTGTTCTCTTCCCATTGCCTAGTTGGCGTTGGGCAATTCATACTTTTACCCCAGCATGATGGGTTAGCGAGAAACTTGTTCTCTTCCCATTGCCTAGTTGGCGTTGGGCAATTCATACTTTTACCCCAGCATGATGGGTTGGCGAGAAACTTGTTCTCTTTCCATTTCCTAGTTGGCATTGGGCAATTCATACTTTTACTCCAGTATGATGGGTTGGCGAGAAACTCGTTCTCTTCCCATTGCCTAGTCGGCGTTGGGCAATTCATACTTTTACCCCATTATGATGGGTTGGCGAGAAACTTGTTCTCTTCCCATTGCCTAGTTGGCGTTGGGCAATTCATACTTTTTAGGTCAGAGGCACTTAATTACACATACCTAAAAGAAGATTGGGGGCTGTTCAAACTTGAGAACTAAGCACACCAAGTTTGGGTCAGAGGCGCCAAACTGCGCATGCCCAAGAAAAGACTGATGGTGGTTCAAACTTGAGAACCAAACTGGAGGCGGTTCAAGGCTCTCTCGCGTAACTTGAACTGGGCACTCCAAACACACCAGGTTTAGGTCAGAGGCGCACAATGCGCATGCCTAAGAAAAGACTAATGGTGGTTCAAATTTGAAAACCAAACGCACCAGGTTTAGGTCAGAGGCGCACAATGCGCATGCCTAAGAAAAAGAGAAGACGCGTATCTCCAGGGGTACTAAGAATAGTATTTCTCTAGAAATTTGCCATTGATCGGCATCATCATCCTATCGCGGTCTTGATTCATTAAGCGATAGGCTCCACTGGAGTATACTGTTTCCACAATAAACGGTCCTTCCCACTTGGGTTCAAACTTTTTCTTAGTCTTGTGGGTTAGTACCATTGGCCTTTTAACAGCCAGAACCAAGTCCATTGGCCTTTTAACAGCCAGAACCAAGTCTCCTTGCTTAAAGGTCCTAGGTTTGACGTTCTTATTGAACGTTTGAGATATTCGGGCTTGATACAACTCAATTTGTTGTTGAGCCCTGAGACGTTTTTCATCTAACGCCTCTAGTTCTTGCAATCTTTGCTGATGGCGCTCTTCTGTCGTCATCTTTGTGGCTAAAGCCACTCTTAATGATGGTATCTGGATTTCAAGAGGCAGAACAGCCTCACTTCCATAAACCAAAGAGAACGGGGTAGCTTTGGTCGAGGTGCGAACGGTGGTGCGATAAGCCCACAAACATTCTCCCAACTTTTCATCCCAATCTCGTTTATTGGAAGAGACGAACTTCCGAAGGAGTTTAATAATCGTCTTGTTGAAAGCTTCAGCTAACCCATTAGCCGCGGGGTTATATGGCGTTGAAGCAATATTTTTGATTCTGAACTTGTTGCAGAATCTGGAGAATCCCTGACTAATGAATTGCGGACCATTATCATGAATAATCCGTCGGGGGATGCCAAAGCGGTAAATGACATGATGCTTGATAAACTTGATCACATCTGCCGTTTTCACCTCTTTCATGGGCACGGCTTCGGCCCATTTTGAAAAATAATCGGTTATTGCAAGAATAAACCGATGTCCTGTGGATGACGGGGGAGTTATTGGCCCTACAATGTCCATTCCCCAGGCTTCAAATGGCCAGCTTGTGACGGTATTGTGCAAGTATTCTTGGGGTTGATGAATAAAATTGGCATGTATTTGGCATGCATGACATCGTTTAGCGTATGCCATTGCTTCCGTAACCATGCTCAGCCAGTAGTACCCTAGCCTTCTTATACGGTCTCCAAGTTTAGGACCGGGCTGATGAGCTCCACATACTCCATCGTGTGTTTCTCTCAGCACTTGTTCTGCTTCTGCTTTCGATATGTAACGTAGCAATAGACCACCTCTTGACTTCCTATACAAAGTCTGAAGTTTATGGTCATAGTAAAATCTTTGGGCCTTCCTCTTTATTGAGGTGGCTTCCTTAGGATCTTCTGGTAATATTCCATGCAAGGCATAATCCACAAACGGAAATCGCCAATCACGGGGTTCTAACTTTAAGCCAGCCTGGCATACCTCTTCGGCTTGAGATACCACATCTGGGTGGAGGAGTTCTCTACTACCAATGGTGATGCTTTTAGCTTCACCTGGCGGGATTGCCAGCGTTGCGGCTAATGCGGCAAGAGCATCTGCATAAATGTTCTCATTTCGAGATACATGATATATGTAGAATTGTTCAAAATATCCTGCTAGCTCAATAGCTAGCTGATGATAGGGGATGAGGGCTTCATGTCTGACTTCATACTCGCCTGTCATCTGATTGACAATGAGCTTAGAATCTCCATATGCCTCTAGATGGTTCACCCCCAGTTGCAGAGCTATTTTTAAGCCGATAATGAGCGCGTTGTACTCCGCTACATTATTAGTGCACGGTTCTGTTAATGAGTAACCGTTAGGCAATATATGTTTATGTGGGGATATTAGCACAACCCCCACTCTAGCAGCAGATCGTCTCGCGGCACCATCAAAGAACATTTGCCAAGGTTGTTCTCCGGTAACTGTGTTGACTTCTGATATCTGCTTTAATTTGGACCAAATTGGATGGTCTGCAAGGAAATCAGCGATTGCCTGTCCCTTCATGGCCTTTTGAGGGACAAAATGTATGTCATAGGGCGATAGTAAGAGCGCCCATTTTGCCAATTGGCCATTCAAGGATCCCGGTTTTGTCATCAGAATCTTCAAGGGATTAACCCGTGATATGACATGAATTGTTTGCCCCGAAAGGTAGTGTCGCATTTTCTGAACAGCAAACACTAGGGCTAAACATTCTTTTTCAATCGGGGTATATCGCTGTTCGGTCCCAATCATTGTTCTACTTAAATAGTAGAGGGCATGTTCATAGTCGTGCTCATTATATTGAGCAAGTAATGCTCCTAAAGCATTATCCATGGCCCTTACATATATAAGGAAGGGCTGCCCAGGGGCTGGTGCCATTAGTACAGGAGGCTTAGTAAGGTACTCCTTGAGGTCATCAAATGCCTGCTGACATGCCTCATCCCATATGAAAGACACTCCCTTCTTCATAAGTTTGGAGAATGGTTGGCATCGTCCAGATAAGTTGGATATGAAGCGCCGAATATAAGCGAGTTTTCCTTGTAATCCCCTTAATTCTTTAAGATTGCGGGGAGGCGGCATTTCGCTAATCGCTTTTACTTTCGCTAATCGCTACATTATTAGTGCACGGTTCTGTTAATGAGTAACCGTTAGGCAATATATGTTTATATGGGGATATTAGCACAACCCCCACTCCAGCAGCAGATCGTCTTGCGGCACCATCAAAAAACATTTGCCAAGGTTGCTCTTTGGTAACTGTGTTGACTTCCGATGTCTGCTTTAATTGGGACCAAATTGGATGGTCTGCAAGGAAATCAGCGATTGCCTGTCCCTTCATGGCCTTTTGAGGGACAAAATGTATGTCATAGGGCGATAGTAAGAGCGCCCATTTTGCCAATCGGCCATTTAAGGATCCCGGTTTGGTCATTAGAATCTTCAAGGGGTTAATCCGTGATATAACATGAATTGTTTGCCCTGAAAGGTAGTGTCGCATTTTTTGAACAGCAAACACTAGGGCTAAACATTCCTTTTCAATCGGGGTATACCGACGCTCAGCTCCAATCATTGTCCTGCTTAAGTAATAAAGGGCGTGTTCATGGCCATGCTCATTATACTGAGCAAGTAATGCTCCTAACGCATTATCCATGGCCCTTACATATATGAGGAACGGCTGCCCAGGGACAGGTGCCATGAGGACAGGAGGATTCGTGAGGTATTCTTTGAGATCGTCAAATGCCTGCTGACATGCCTCATCCCATATGAAAGACACTCCCTTCTTCATAAGTTTGGAGAATGGTTGGTATCGTCCAGATAAGTTGGATATGAAGCGCCGAATATAAGCGAGCTTTCCTTATAATCCCCTTAATTCCTTAAGATTGCGGGGAGGCGGTATTTCGCTAATCGCTTTTACCTTTTCAGGGTCGAGGAAAATTCCTTTTGAAGTTATTATGAACCCCAGAAACTTCCCGCTGGATACCCCCATGAACGACTTGGTAGGATTCATCTTCAAGCGATGTTTCCGCATAAGATCGAAGACCACTCTTAAATCGTGAAGATGATCTTCTTTGTCTTTGCTTTTAACTGCTAAGTCATCCACATAGCACTCTACTGTTCTGCGCAGGTGCTTTTTGAATATGGCACTCATCGCGCGTTGGTAAGTGGCACCTGCATTCTTTAATCCGAATGACATCACCGTATAACAGTATACCCCCTGTGGCGCTCTGAAAGCTGTATGCTTTTCATCATCCGGGTGCATCTTGATTTGGTTATAACCTGAGAAGCCATCCATAAAGGACATCCTCTCATAACGCCAAGTATTATCGATCATCACATCGGTGATGGGGAGTGGAAATTCATCCTTGGGACATGCAGCGTTCAGATCTCGAAAGTCAATGCATATCCGGATTTTGCCATTCTTTTTGCGAACTGGCACTATGTTTGCCACCCAATCTGGGTGTTGTTCTTCACGGATGAAACCGGATCGTATAAGCTTGTTGACCTCAGCAACTATTGCCTCCATCAATTCCGGTCGAAAACGCTTCTGTTGCTTTTTAACAGGTTTGACATTTTCTTTTATATTTAACCGGTGTGTGGAAATTTGAGGGTCAAGCCCAGGCATATCTTCATAACTCCATGCGAACACATCTATATACTCTTTGATAAGGGATATAAGTTCCTCTTTTTCTAAAGGAGTTAGTGTGTCGCTTATGAAAATGGGTTTCGGATTTTCTTCCGTTCCCATGTTAACCTGTATTAATTTGTCTTCTGTGGGCGGGTCACGCTGTTCAAAGCGGACATCCCAGAGAGTATCCATATGCCTAGTCCAAGCATCATCTTGAACGTCAATTGGTTTCTCGTCGCTTTCTGGCGCGGCTGAAACCATATTGATTGTCAAAGATTGAAACTAAGCACCGGTGCTTATACCTGAATCATGATCTGGTGAAAATGTTTCTTCTTTATCCGAAGAACTCTCTTCATCCTTGGATGGCGATGAGGGTGGAGTAGACACATAGCCCAACCCCCTGCGGGTCTTCTGATAATTTCGGGGCGGGACGGCTCCTGATCTTAGTCGAGTAATACAATGAGGTTCATCGTCGCTCGATTCTGAATCATCATCCGTCTCTGCAATTTTCTTCACTTTTCCTACCATGTTGGAAGTTACAGCTCTCCCTTGTTTCAGGGGAGTGGTTCTTGTCTTCTTAGCAGGATTCTGGTTTGACTCGTTTAATCGGTCGAACACAGATATCCTGTTCTTACTGCAGTCACAGTTATCCATCACGGCTGATACTGCTGTCACAAGTTGCTGGCAATGGCAACTATGTTCAACTTGAAGTTGGTCTATGCCTCTCTTCTTAGAGAGATGCTCCCTGAGGTCAGTGCCTCTAGCCATGGAATCAAGAGGTCCATTCAACTCTTGAGAGTGTTTAGGAATCCACTGAAGCTTCTTTGATTGATCAACCCTGACTCTGGGGTCAGACCGATCCTCGCGTGGCTTAGGAATAGCCTCGCGTTTCACATTGCGGGCCTGAAGAATAGCTCCGTACTTATCCACACTAGCCTCGCATTTCTCGCTGGCTTGGTGTGTCCTTGGAAGTTTAGCTTCTGGAATAATAGCCTCGCGTGAAGGGAAGTTCTTGCACGCTGGCTTATCTTTGCGATTAACGCAGATCATAGCTTCGCGCTTAGCGCGGTTCTTACGACTGACAACTATCTGCCAATCATCCTCACGTTCCTTGTGGGTGTCAGAAGTCTTGCGTTTATTGCAAGTATCACTGGCTTCGCGTCTCTCGCTAGGCACAGTAATAGCCTCGCGTGGAGAATCACACGCTGGCTTTGAATAATTTTTATACTCGCGTAACTCGCGAGTGTTGGGTATTCTGCGACTAGCGCAACCCTTACTGGCTTCACGTCTCTCGCTAGGCACAGTAATAGCCTCGCGTGGAGAATCACACGCTGGCTTTGAATAATCTTTATACTCGCATTTCTCGCGAGTGTCAGGAATCTTGCGTAACTCGCCAGTATTACCAGCTTCGCGTGGAAAATCACACGCTGGCTTTTCCTTGCTTTTAAGGCAAGTTGTATTTTCGCGTTTAACGCGGTAGAGATTGGTCTCGCGGGTAGCGCGAGCCAATTTGCGAGGGACCATAGCCTCGCGTCCTCTAGGGTTAGCTCCGCGTTTAAGGCGGGCTTTGAGGGCTCTACGCCTCGCTCTCCGGTTCCTGTTCCGGAGTTGGGTCCTAGTCAGTCCAGTTCCCATGTCTTCTTCGGCAATCGGAAGCTCTTCCTCGGCTAGGATTTCTTGTGTGAACTCCGGCTCTATAGTCGCAGTCTCCAAGGATCTCCGTCTCTCGATGGATACCTTTCTACCCGTCACTCGGGCATTGGAGTACATGCGACGATAGTGCCGTGTCTCATCCAAGTCACCTGATCCGGAGGAGAGGAACTCCTCGTACTTCTGCTGGTCAATTTCAACGACCAGCGTGTCTACTTCGGATCCGATCAAGTCAACGTCCGATTGCGCCACAATCTCTTCATCAGTGAAAGAGACGGCTCCCACTGTGGTCGCCAGTTTGTTCGTCGCAAAAGTTGCTTCGCTTCCTTCCATTGAATACATCTTAGATTACAATAGAAATGAACAAGATATAAAAATAACAAACGAGAGGATTTTATATTTCAATCTCTCTCTTTTACAAAATAATAGTGGGATCTGTGGCGATGGGATCTGTCAAGCAGCTCCTTTTGACAATCGGTACGTTAAAATCTTCTCTCTTGAAGATACCGGCCGACTATAGACGATCTTCTCTGGTTTTGATTTGTTCAAGGCTCTCTCGCGTAACTCGAACTTCTCAAGAACTCCAGAAAGAAGATGGTGATTTTCTCTGATCTTCACGAACTCAGGCTCTGTGCGTAACTTGAATTCTCCAAGATTTCAGAAGATGATCAGCAAAGGCTTCAAGGCTCTCTCGCGTACTTGAATTGCCAAAGGATCGATAAGAGATTTCCGATGCCCAAAAGAAGACCCTTAGGGTTTCACCAGGAAGGTATTTATAGCCCCAGGTTAATGCAAGAGTTTCTATCTAAATAGAACTCGCATTCATCAAGGATTCCAATCAAATATCTTAGTTTTGATGGAATTCTGATTAGACTTGATTCAGGTATTTGGATAAGCCCATAATCATAATCTCAATCAATTTGAGATTCTGGTTATCTGCTTACGCGGAGCTTTAATCGCATCAAAACGCGGCGCTAAATAACCAAAACGCGGAGCTAACGCGGAGCTATTGATCATCTCCGCGTTTTACTCAAACGCGAGGCTAATACAAGCCAAACTGCGGAATCAACGCGGAGCTATTAAACATCTCCGCGTTTTATTCAAACGCAGGGTTAATATAACCAAACGCGGGGCTATTGAATCAGCTCCGCGTTCTGTTGTGGAAAATCCTTTTAACTTAGAAATTTTCACTGCCACATCTCGTGCTTCATTCCCACTGTGGTCGCCAGTTTGTTCGTCGCAAAAGTTGCTTCGCTTCCTTCCATTGAATACATCTTAGATTACAATAGAAGTGAACAAAATATAAAAAGAACAAACGAGAGGATTTTATATTTCAATCTCTCTCTTTTACAAAATAATCGTGGGATCTGTGGCGATGGGATCTGTCAAGCAGCTCCTTTTGACGATCGGTACGTTGAAATCTTCTCTCTTGAAGATACCGGCCGACTATAGACGATCTTATCTGGTTTTGATTTGTTCAAAGCTCTCTCGCGTAACTCGAACTTCTCAAGAACTCCAGAAAGAAGATGGTGATTTTCTCTGATCTTCACGAACTCAAGGCTCTGTGCGTAACTTGAATTCTCCAAGATTTCAGAAGATGATCAGAAAAGGCTTCAAGGCTCTCTCGCGTACTTGAATTGCCAAAGGATCGATAAGAGATTTCCGATGCCCAAAAGAAGACCCTTAGGGTTTCACCAGGAAGGTATTTATAGCCTCAGGTTAATGCAAGAGTTTCTATCTAAATAGAACTCGTCATTATCAGGGATTCCAATCAAATATCTTAGTTTTGATGGAATTCTGATTAGACTTGATTCGGGTATTTGGATAAGCCCAGAATCATAATCTCAATCAATTTGAGATTCTGGTTATCTGCTTACGCGGAGCTTTAATCGCATCAAAACGCGACGCTAAATAACCAAAACGCGGAGCTAACGCGGAGCTATTGATCATCTCCGCGTTTTACTCAAACGCGAGGCTAATACAAGCCAAACTGCGGAATCAACGCGGAGCTATTAAACATCTCCACGTTTTATTCAAATGCAGGGTTAATATAACCAAACGCGGGGCATTGAATTAGCTCCGCGTTCTGTTGTGGAAAATCCTTTTAACTTAGAAATTTTCACTGCCAACACGCATCAAGTATATTAATATAATTAAGGACATGTATGATGGAGTAGTGATTAATATCAGAACATGTGGTGATCTAACAAATAATTTTTCTATCATAATTGGATTGTATTAAGGATCTGTATTGATCCCGTTTTTATTTGCTATAGTGATGTATGAGCTTACTAGAGCTATTCAGAATGAAATACTTTGGTGTATGTTATTTGCTGATGATATTGTCTTAGTTAATGAGACAAGAGCAAGGATGAATACTAAGTTATAGTTCTGGAGGCATACATTAGAATTTAGAGATTTTAGATTGAGTAGATCTAAAACAGAATATATAGAATATAAATGTAGTAAACGACGGACCATAAACTATTATGTTGTAACACTAGACAGGCAAGAAATGCAAATGATCAGTCAGTTTAGGTATTTGGGTTCTATTATTTAGAATGATGGAGAGATCGATAACTGTTTTAAATAGTTGTCACCAGATTCTGTAATTGAACCAGGAAGGCATACTGCAGAGCTTTCACGCTCTCGCAATGTCAATGACAATCTGAAGGGGTTGATTGGCTCCAGTTTCCCGAGATGCAGGTAATATGGAGGTTCTGGCAAATGAGTTACTAGAACTAACAATCCCATCGTATTCCTGCAGCAGTTTGTAGTATCCACCAGATTCCCTTGCTCCTTCTCCAGGGTGATTCAAAATCCTTCCATCGAATGATATTGAATACCTGTAACTCATAGGGTTAAACATGCAGTGAAAGAATGAATAATGAATATGTAGACTGAGAAGTGGGATATTATCTAGCAAGTTCCAATCAATTTTGACATTAGGCCAAATCCATAATTGCAGCTGTTGGGAAAAAATAATAAAAATCCCGACTTGTATGTAAACAATAAGTTAGCTATAAGTAAATCAACAAGCCACAGATGACACACAATATTTATGTGGAAAACCCTTACGGGAAAAACTACGGGACAATCAGAGAGCGAATTCCACTATTCCAAATAAATAGTACAACCTTCCGAATCTTGTCCAGAGAACTCGGGAATATACAGAAAATAGAGAGTGATACAATGTTACCTCCAACACGAAAGAAACCTCCAACCTTGTTAGAGAAATGTAGTCTGTAGTAGAAGCACCAGACTAACACCGTGATGGATATCACCCGAAGAGCACACTGAACTTCTTCTCTCCTCTCTTTCTTTCTCTATTTTCTCTTCACTCTTCTCTTGAATGGATACTTTAGTGATTTTGGTGTTTGGAATGAAAGCAAATGAGGGCACCTATTTATAGGCTTTATTGTGGCACTATTCCACCTACCGGCACTATTCCACCAACCATGCCATCTAATCATATTTTTTACCTAATCCATCTTTTTGGATTTAATTAACTCTAACAATCTCCCCCTCCAACCCAAAAAAAAAAGGGGGATGAACTAGAACTCTACTTAGAGTCCATACCGGCTACCTTTCGACAGAAATCCTGCTTCTCTCTAGGTAACCCTTTTGTCATCATATCTGCTCCATTTTTGTCGGTGTGAATTTTCTCAAGCTGCAATAATTTTTTATCAAGTATATTTCTAATTCAGTGATACCTCACATCGATGTGCTTGGATTTAGAATGAAAACTTAGATTTTTGCTGAGATGAATGGCACTCTGACTATCACAATAGACTGTATATGTATTTTGTGACATACCTAGTTCTTGCAAAAAAACGTTTCATCCATAATATCTCTTTGCAAACTTCTGTAATAGCAATATACTCAGCCTCTGTAGTTGACAAAGCAACACATTTTTGCAACTTGGATTGCCAAGACACAGCTTCCCCTGCAAAAGTAATCAAATAACCAGATGTAGACTTTTTTGAGTCAATATCTCCTGCCATATCTGCATCAGTGTAACCTGTTAGTACCGACTTACCTCCTGTAAAGCAAATACTTATTTTGGAAGTTCCACTTAGGTACCTTAATATCCACTTAACTGCAACCTAATGCTCTTTACCTGGATTTGCAAGGAACCTACTAACAACACCGACTGCATATGCTATATCTGGTCTAGTACATACCATTGCATACATTAGACTACCGAATACTGAAGCATATGGAATTCTTCTCATTTCTTCTTTTTTCATCTCGCTTTTGGGATATTGCTCGGAGCTTAGTTTGAAGTGTCCTGCAAGTGGAGTACCAACTGGTTTTGCTCTGTCCATGTTGAATCTTTTTAGTATTTTATTGATGTAAGTCTCCTGCGACAACCATAACCTTTTCGCATTCCTGTCACGAGATATGTGTATCCCAAAATTTGTTGTGTTGCTCCCAGGTCCTTCATGGTAAATGATTTGCTTAAATCCTTCTTAAGCTTGTCAATTTTGGACATATCTTGATCTACAATCAATATATCATCAACATAGAGTAATAATATAATGAAATCACCATCATACCTTTTGATGTAAACACAATGATCTGAAATTGTTCTCTTATAGCCATGATCCACCATAAAAGAATCAAATTTCTTGTACCATTATCGAGGTGCTTGTTTTAATCCATACAAGCTCTTTCTCAACTTGCAGACCATATCTTCTTTACCTTTAACTTTGAAACCTTCAAACTGCTCCATATAGATCTCTTCCTCTAGATCGCCATGAAGAAAAGCTGTCTTCACGTCCATTTGTTCGATCTCTAACTCCATACTTGCAGCCATTCCAAGAACGAGACCAATTGATGATATTTTAACCACCGGAGAGAAAATTTCTTCAAAATCAACTCTTTACTTTTGGCCAAAACTCTTCACAACTAACCTTACTTTGTATCTTGGTTGTGAGTTCTTCTCTTCAGTCTTTATCTTGAACACCCACTTGTTCTTCAATGTCTTCCTTCCATTTGGTAATTTTACCAAATCATAGGTATGGTTTTTGTGCAAAGAATCTATTTTCTCTTTCATAGATTTTAACCACTCAGTTTTTTGACTACCTTCTTGCATTTCTTGGTAACTTTCTGGTTCACCTGCATCAGTAAGCAGGACATACTCATTAGTTGGGTACCTACTAGAAGGATAACGGTCTCTGTCAGACCGCCTTAACTGAGGCGCTATTGATGGTTGTGTTCTAGTGGATTGCTCTCCCCCTTCTTCTTGAATAGGAGTATCAACATCTGCTTGATGTTCTCGCACTTCTTCTCCTTCATCGTTTGTGACTGGAGAAGGAACTGGATACAGATCTACAACTTCACTTGTAGAAAACTGCACTGTTTCTTTCTTCTTAAAATCTTCGTTGGTCTGATCTTCAAGGAAAATCACATCTCTACTTCTTATTACCTTCTTCTCTTCTGAATCCCATAACCTGTAGCCAAATTTTTCATCTGCATAGCCAAGAAAAATACATTGTTTTGTCTTACCATCAAGTTTTGATCTTTCATCTTTAGGAATGTGAACGAATGCACGGCAGCCGAATACTCTCAAGTGTTTGTAGGAGACTTTCTTTTCTGTCCGCACTTTCTCTGGTACATCACCCTTTAAAGGAGCTGAGGGTGATAAATTGATTAGGTTTATCGCAGTCCATGTGATAGCATACACCTAATCCTTTCGACGATAGTGTGATTCATTTTTTCTGCCACACCATTTTGTTCAGGAGTCTTCGTAATGATCCTCTCATGTCGAATTCCCTTGCTCTTGCAATATTCGTCGAATGGCCCGATATACTCGCCACCATTGTCTGATCGAATACATTTGAGGGACCTCCCTATTTCTCTCTCCACTTTGGCATGAAATTCTCTAAAGATATCTACAACTTGATCTTTGGTTTTTAAAGTATAAGCCCAAACTTTTCTGGAATAATCATTTATAAAAGTTACAAAATAGAGAGCACCACCAAATGTTTTAACTTTCATAGGACCACAAACATCTGAGTGTATCAAATCTAATACGTGAGTCTTTCTATTTGATCCACTTCTAGCAAATGAAACTCGATGTTATTTACCAGCTATGCAATGCACACAAGTATCAAGATGTGTACCTTCCATATTCGGCAGGTGTTTTTCATTAGAAAGAATCTGCATTCTCTGCTCACTCATGTGACCAAGTCTCTTGTGCCACAACTCTAGAGAAGAATTTTGCTCAACTGTATTCACCTCACATTTGCACAGTTTTGCCTGCATCTTATAAAGAGTGCAACATTTCTTTTCTCTTGCCACGATAAGAGAACCTTTTGTGAGCTTCCAATACCCATTGCAAAAGGTACTGCCAAAGCCATCTTCATCTAGCTTTCCTACAGATATTAGATTCAAACGAAGATCTGGAACGTACCTTACATTTTTTAGTACCAATTTACAACCGAGACTGGTCTCAAGATGTATATCTCTCATACCTTTAATTTGAAAAGTGTCTTTGTTGTCCATCCTTACAATGCCAAAATCTCCACTTTGATAAGTTGTAAAGAAGTCTCTATGTGGAGTAGCATGATACGAGGCTCCCGTATCGATTACCCAATCTGCATCTTGACATGTACTATAAAGACATAAATCATTACTTTCAGATACAACTAAATCACCTTCAGCTGTAACTGTAGTATTTTCATGGGCTTCAGATTTTCCTTCATGCTTGGATTTTTCATCTCTTTTTTGAATTCTGCAGTCCTTTTTCATGTGTCTTTTCTTGTGGTAAAAGTAGCAAGTAATATCCTTCTTCGATCTGGATTTACTTCTGGATCTGGAGTAGTTGCTTCTATCTTTTGATATTGGTCTTTCTCGATTCTCCAACATAAGTGCTTCAGACTGTGATGTGCCCAAGTTCTTTCGTCTGAGTTCTTCATTAAGCAAATTGTTTGTAACCAAACTCATAGAAACTACGCCTTCTGGTGCAGAGTTACTTAGAGACACCACCAATATCTCCCAACTCTCCGGTAGGGAACTGAGTAACAATAAAACCTGCAACTCATCGTCAAGCACCATTTTCATAGAAGAAAACTGATTAATAATACTTTGAATTTCATTCAAATGTTCAGCAATAGAAGAACCATCTTTATATTTTGAACTAACTAACTTTCTAATCAAAAAAGCTTTATTGCCTACTGTTTTTCTCTCATACAGACTCTCCAGTTTCTTCCAAAGAGAGTGGGATGTACTCTCAGTGGAGACATGATAAAATACGGTATCATCCAACCATTGTCGAATGAAACCAATAGCTTTTCTATCAAGTTTTTTGCAATCATCATCACTCATATCTTTTGGTTTAGACACATCACCTTCTAAAGGTGCATGAAGATCTTTACAATATAAAAAATCTTCCATTCTTGGCTTCCAGATCATCCAATTAGATCCATTAAGAGTAATCATGCGACTTGTTATACTATCCATTGTTTACACACAATAGCTAATAACCTTAGCTCTGATACCACTGTTGGGAAAAATTAATAAAAATTCCGACTTGTATGTAAATAATAAGTTAGCTATATGTAAATCAACAAGCCACAGATGACACACAATATTTACGTGGAAAACCCTTACGGGAAAAACCACGGGACAATCAGAGAGCGAATTTTACTATTATAAATAAATAGTACAACCTTTCGAGTCTTGTCCAGAGAACTCGGAAATATACAGAAAATAGAGAGTGATACAATATTATCTCCAACACGAAAGAAATCTCCAACCTTGTTAGAGAAATGTAGTATGTAGTAGAAGCACCAGACTAACACCGTGATGGATATCACCCGAAGAGCACACTGAACTTCTTCTCTCCTCTCTTCCTTTCTCTATTTTCTCTTCACTCTTCTCTTGAATGGATACTTTGGAGATTTTGGTGTGCGGAATGAAAGCAAATGAGGGCATATATTTATAGGCTTCATTGTGGCACTATTCCACCTACCGGCACTATTCCACCAACCATGCCATCTAATCATATTTTTCACCTAATCCATTTTTTTGAGTTTGATTAACTCTAACAGCAGCATAATAAGCCGCAAAGGTAAAAGTATGTTCAGCTTAAAATTCCCTCGAATTTTTAGTTGACCACATGCTACTTCTGCAAAATAATTCCAAGTGAAATAAACACATCGCCAAGCCAGGAGATCTCATTTTAAGGTAGTTACTCTGCTGTCAAAGTTTAGCATATATTCTATGCATAGTTGTCCTATTTTTTTCTGCTCTTTTATTATAATAAAACATAATTCAAGCCTATATCATTTATTTCCTTGACACTTGCCGGCTTAGGTAAAGGTCCCATAAAAGTCAATTTACCTAGTTTAAAATATCAAAATCTATATAGGTATCAGCTGATAGTTTATGATATCGGAATCACCAATATCAGGCATATCATATCAGCAATATCAAATTGTTATATGGTACATCGCTTATAAGGTGCCTCAAAATCTTATATTATGTAGGTTGGTATATTCTAACTGATATTTAAAACCTTAAAACATATACAATGAAGTAATCTCATTCTATTATCTCATTCTTCCATAGGTGTCACATTTGAGCTTCCATCTGAGGATCCCTTCTGAAAATACTATAAACTACCTAACAAACTTTAACAGACATGCCAGGCTTGACATATTGGTATTCTTAGCAATGTATTTCATATTTGAATGTAACTTTCTGGGAACATGGTGACTTAATGGGACGAAGTTGTTCTTCTTATAAGTAATGCAGATAGAGAAAAGGCTAGAGAAACTTATAAAGAGCAAAGCAAAGGATTCACAATCAAAAGTGAAGGTACAATTTACATATGGCTAATTTGTGCATTCGAGCTTGTGGGATGCACTCATTTGTATTTGTACATTCACCACAGGAAGAAGCGGAAAGATCAGCTTTGGAAATTATTCAGAAGGCCCTTATGGATGGAAAACCAACCCGCAAGATCTATTCCTTTAACACATTTGGAGAAAGGTTCTATACGTCAGCTCTGTTTGCTCACCATGAAACCTGTAATATATGTAGCTAACGTTGCTGAGTCTGATCTTGCTGACCCTAGTAGTAATCCACATGTCCAAGAAGTGATCAATCTTGCGTTTGAATTGCAATCTGGGATGGTGACTGTTTCGGGTCAGGCATATACTCTATTATGCAATAGTAAAATACGACTGATTTCACCGAGCTATCACTTTGCCAATGTATACAGTAAACAAATGTTAATGCTTTGTTGGTTTCAAAGATATGAGTTGACTGTTGCTTTCTTTCACTCACTTGGGCTTTTCTGTGTATCTTTTGTAAATCATTGCTCGCTGTACATGTTTATTTGCTGTCACTATTTGCATGCTTATCGTGAGCCAGGCAGCATGGGGGGAACTCCAGGATTCTGCACTTAGGATTCGAGCCTCATGAGAAATGATCAACTAAGACGTATCATGGCTAATAAAATGTTTCACTGTGTACCATATACAATGAATCATCTTGTTTAATCTCATCAGAGAATTTTCCAGAGGATGCATCTGCATGTGTGATTGCGGTCCTGTTAATTACTATGAGCATCCCGTGAAAGGAATAAAAACTTTTTTTTCGTAAAATTTGTCATAATATAATTCATTATTATAAGCTTTCACTGTAAGTTCACAGATATCTTGTCCAAGATTTAGCTTTGAATTTTTTCTTCTTTCTGTTTCATATCGCCAGTCTTATTTCCACTTGCATTCCAGTAAAGAGTGGTGCTTTGATCTAAATAATCAACAATTAGTTGTTGAAAAAAGTTCAAACTCAAGGAATTAATTTTGTATCAGGTTGAAGCGGAGCTCACAGAACTTCCCCCTGAGGAGAGAGCCAAATTCTTGACATCCCTTGGCGTCAAAGAAAGTGGACTAGGGTAACTCTTTTAGGATTGCAAACTTATTTTACGTCAGGAGAGAAGGTGAAGCAATTTGACTTGTTCTTGTATTAACTGTTTATAAAGACTATAAGTTCCCTTGACATGCATATTTTGCTTTTACTACTTTTCCTTTGCCCAGGAATCAAAGGCATGGACTATACTTGCAGGTCCGCTGTTTGTAGCTTCATCTGATGCATTTTAATTGTCAAAGCCAATATCTTTATCTTACCTAATTTTACCATAAAAACAGGCATGACAGCGCCTCAAGTCGCTGGAGCTATTCATTCTGATTTTGAGAAAGGCTTCATTCGAGCAGAGACTGTAAGTACCACAACCTCGATTCAGTTTTGAAATATGCAAGCATTCAAAAGTCCCTAGGAATGCAATCATTCATCAACTGAAAGTTAAAGTCTCTTTTTCCTATAATGGAATAAACTGTTGGCATCTTTAGGTAGCCTATGATGATTTTGTTGCGGCTGGCTCTCTGGCCGCTGCGAGGGAGAAAGGACTAGTAGGCTGAATGCTTATTATCTTTCCTTATTTTTGTACACTGCAATTCAAATAATGACAATGATGTGCATGTCTTGCCATTATTTTTCAAATTGATGCAGTTGAGAGCAGAGGGGAAGGAATATGTAGTACAGGAGGGAGACGTTATGCTCTTCCGGTTCAATATCTGATGAATGCCTCACGAGTGGTCATCGCTGTTGTTGCATCAAACCACAAATTTATTTCTTCATTGGATTTTGTCTCGAAATTTTGAGGAAGTATAACTCCCAAGAAATACAAAAGAAAGAAGGTTTGAGGGATTATTGCATTTATTGTCAATCGGAACAAAGATCTTGTTGGGGATTGAAACTCCCATCGAGATCGTAAAGATAAAAAAAATAATACAATACAAGAAAAACACAAGAATTAACATGGTTCGGCTGACCAAACTCGACCTACGTCCGCGGGAACAACGAGAGAAATATCCACTGTGAGAAAAATAGGTTACAAGAAAAGATCCAAGTATCTCTCTAGCTCTCGCATCTCTTATAATTATATAAGCATATCTCTCAGCCAATTGCTCTCTTCTCTCGTATCACATACAAGAGATATATATACAGTATTCATATCATAATCCCATTAGAATAGCACAATCACCATCTAATTGGTGTTCCAATCAAATTAGAACTCTGGTCTTCTAACCCAAATCCAACTAGAACTCTTTGTGATTCTTGATCACATCTGGATACTCAACGGATACGAGACACAAATCCAACAATCTCCACCTTGGCTCGTATCCGATGAGCCATGCATCTTGGAGAAACTCCGTTGTTCTCGTCATCCATTTTGCAAACATCCACCACACGATCACTATGCTCCACCGACTGGTAACAAGTTGTCTAATCATCACCGCCTCTATACTTGAGCATTCATGATCACTAAACCATGCTCTCCTCTGAGCACTCACTAAACCATACTCTCTTGAACACTCACAATTACTACACCACGCTCTTCACCAAACTCTTATAATCGCTACACCGTGCTCCACCTCGGTCAAAACACCTGGACATCCTAAGTACTCACAATCACTTGTCATCTTGTGCATCACACAAAAGTGATCGATATATTATACTCCACCTTGATCCAAAAACTATGACCAACTCTCAAAAACAGATAATTATATATTACCATGTGCTTTATCATGTCACGAAGTAACTGTATCCATCAGCATGAAGTACCGTAACGTACCTCATCATCGTACAATCAACCAACCATCGATTATGGATCATCTCGATCAATATCAATCTCTCGATCATCGTTGATCACTACTGGTCTGTACAAAATCTGTTCTAAACAGTAGATTTTGCCCAATTCGCATCCACCACTGTGTCTGGAATGCTGAAAAATATAAGATTCGACTCCTACATCACCTTAATCGGATACCGATTTTTCGATCCATACTCTGATTAACCATAACCGTCGATCTGTGCCTCAGAATTCATCTCAGTTATCAGCCACTTTTTTTAGTGCACATTGCTAGAGTCTCCAGTTGTGCACATCACTGGTTGTATCTGACTTTTTTTCTCTTCTTCTTCTTATTGTATTTTGCCTTGATACCTCCGCCAAGCTCCTTATCGACTCGACATCAGGTCTACTATCTCACAATCTCGAATCCGGATCCATAACTCCGGTTCTGATACCAATTGTTGGGAATTGAAATCCCCATCGAGAACGTAAAGATAAAGAAAACAATACAACACAAGAAAAACACAAGAATTAACGTGGTTCGGCCAACCAAACTCGACCTACGTCCACGAAAATAATGAGAGAAATATCCACTATGAGAAAAATAAGTTACAAAAAGAGATCCAAGTATCTCTCTACCTCTCGCATCTCTTATAATTATATAAGCATATCTCTCAGCCAATTGCTCTCTTCTCTCATATCACATACAAGAGATATATATATAGTGTTCATATCATAATCCCATTAGAATAGCACTATCACCATCTAATTGGTGTTTCAATCCAATTAGAACTCTGGTTTTCTAATCCAAGTCCAACTGGGACTCCTTGTGATTTTTTATCACATCTGAATAATCAACGGATACAAAATACAAACCCAACAGATCTCATCACCATGATAAGGGTGAAGCCTATCTATTTTATACCTCTGAATCAAATTTCTTACATGTAGTGAGATTACCATCAAATGCTTTGGATTACAGATGTAGCATGTTTCATTACATTGAAATTGAAGTTGTTATTCTTTTCAATATGATATAAACATTTGACTTGAATATCTGATAGTTGCTGTTATTGTTGAAACACTGATTGTCTTGAAATTTTACTCGATTATTAGGCTGA
This sequence comes from Dracaena cambodiana, assembly GCA_036321105.1. Taxonomy (NCBI): domain Eukaryota; kingdom Viridiplantae; phylum Streptophyta; class Magnoliopsida; order Asparagales; family Asparagaceae; genus Dracaena; species Dracaena cambodiana. Next base: position 6,323,570 of record JAYEPQ010000005.1, read on the forward strand.
TGAGCTTTCATGGTAGAATAAAATTACAACTGAGAATGGATATGTAAGATTGATCTGATGAAAGATTGTTCTCATGGAAACAGAAATATTCTCATTACACATGCATTTTTTTCCGATAGTCATACAAACAAAGATTGCTCTTGTTACTTTGAAATTTGGGGAATCGTTACATGGGCATAGCCATATATTGTTGTTGACTTCCGTTTCCGCACTGGTTCATCTTTCAACAATAGAACTGGTTCTTGGGACCTGCACACCTTAGCCCAGCTAACCAAGTGATAATCTGCCTTCTTATCTTTAGTCCCAACCCTGGGGAACTTTCTTGTGTGCTTGTAAAAGAAAAGACATGTAATACGATGGTATATCTGAGATCATTGTGTTTAGTAAGGTAACCAAGACTTGATTATGCACTAAGAAATTCAAGACTTGGTTGCGTGCCAAGCAATTCAAAGTTCGAGATTATTTTTGCCAGCATGTTTCGCCATGCCTTCAAGCTCTTCTTCTAACATATTCTGCAAACACGTTCATCTTCCAGTATGTTTTCATCATGCATTCGTCTCTCCAAACTCAGGACTTTGATCCACCTACAGTTTATGTGTTGGGAGTGTTATTACATACTAGATACATGATTAGATATAAGAAATTTTAACGCTGAAGATACTTTCCATAGAGTAGCTAATTATATGACTGTTTTCCATGTAGTTACTTTTAATGTAGTAACTTTCCATATAACTACTTTCCATGTAGCGACTTTCCATGTGGCTACTTTTTATGTGATGGTTTTCCGTCTAGCTATGTATATATTCTTATAATGGAATAATAAGGTCTTCATCCTCTTTCTCTCTCCTCTAATCTTAATAGCTGCATCAATTGAAAAGGATATTTTTGCATCAGGTGCAATAAAAGAGGATTTAGTTTGAGATTATTACAATAATGGTGAATTTTACTAAGTTTGTGTCTACTAGAGAGTAAACAAAATACATCCACACCTTTTATCAGGCTTAGCCTTGTTGTTCTTTGTAACTTCTGATGGAAATTTGTTATACACTAAAGTTTATTAACAAGTTTCTAAGGATATCAAGTAGCAATATCCTTCATTTTATCAAGTTGAAGTCATGAACAACAGTCCACAACCCAGCTATCATTCCCCTGCAACCTCGTTCTGCATGGAAGCAACAAATAATAATTCAAAATAAAACTAGAGATTAAAGAGATTCAATATATAAAGCGGCTAAAATCAGAAACTTCGGAGAGAATATATCAAACCAGATAACACAAAGGATTTATATAGTTCGGAACATGTTCTACATCCACGTAAATCCATGGTGTTCTATGCTTCGATCTATTCTCTCTAAAGTTCCTGATTTTAGTCGATTTATATATTGAATCTCAATAATCTTCAGTTTTTTGTTTTGATTTATTATTTGTTGCTTCGGCATAAAAAGTGGTATCAACTCTGAGGCATCATAACTTCTTGTTATTAGTGGGGGGGCAGAGTTCGGATCCTCAGGATTACTGCTAGCATAATTGATCCAACTAAATTCTATCACCAAACCCTTTATTTGGAGAGCACACATGGTGTTGGTGTGTTTTGCTTGAAAGCTAATCAAAACCTTGTTGAAGCGTCTTCCTTTGGAATTAAGTCTTAAAATTTATATATATATATATATATATATATATATATATATATATATATATATATATATATATATATATATATATATATATATATATATAAAACTTAATTCATAGTCATTCATTCCTCCATCTTTCTGATCAACAATTCCAATCAGTATATCTCCGTCTGTGCAGGTCCGAATCAGCCTTGAGTGCTATCATCACTTTGCTTGGATAAACTCAATTGACCTGGTTCCGTATATTCTCACTGCATGCTTTCGATATATGGTATTACGAGTGCGTACAACAAATATTAACAATATATTCAATTTGAATGAACTAAGCCTCCAATAGCAATAATTAAAATAGTTTATAATTAGTCATTCATTTCTCACTCAAAAAAGCTATATACAATTACTTTATGCATTTATGAGAATTATTATAAATGACACTAACTCTTATCTCATACCCGATTTGAGACTACTCAAGCAAAGTACTATACATACTTGCAGGTATTGTTGGAAATTTAATCCATTCGCATGATTGATAACTGTAGATTTGTTATATTTTCAAAGCGCTCATCTTAGAAATATTCATGGCATTAGTAACTATAGTTTGTTATATTTCCAAAACACTCATCATGAAAATATTCATGGTATTGATTACTGTAGATTTGTTATATTTCCAAATCACATATCTTGAAATATTCATGGCACTGGTAACCGTTCTTATCTGCCTATAATAGAGAAATGGGTTTAAAGTTGAGATGATTTAAAAGATGAGCCATTCTCTAGTGAGTCTTTCTATAGAGAGTGTTATCCAATAATGTTTTTCTCTTAAAACATATCTTCTTGCGAGTTCTGGAGAGAGCTTTATAATTCTATGGAAATTATTCGGAATCTGCCCTCGTAGTTTTCTCTTCATATTGAAGGATTTTTTACATACCGTGTCTCTTCTTTTCTTCTTCTTCTTCTTCTTCTTCTTCTTCTCATTACCGTGTGATTCTATATTCCCCTCTACAAAACTATCTCCACACTGATCCCACAAGTAACAGCATTAGACCTACTCTTGCCTTGACCCAAGACCATTTCATCACTCACACCATTCACAAATGAGGCCATGTCCAAAGTTGATGCATAACCACAGTTTCCTGCAAGAATTCTGGCCTGAACTCGACTCCCTAACCATCCGCAAGGTGCAGAAACTAGCAAGCAGGTCCTACGTTTAGGACCATCTTATCAATGGAGTTGCTGCAAATAAGGTCTATCCCACGCTCTCCCTCCGATCCTGTACCATGGCTCTAATCTGCAAGCAGCAGCCTCTTGATATGGACCCGGTCCCTGCACCCTTCACCCAGTCCTGGTCCCTTCGAGACCGATATGTAGCGATGCCTGCAAATATGTCCATCGGAATGCTAAATGCAGCGTAAACCAAATTAGCACATTCCATCATACAAATACGTTGTTGGATCGGATTTCTGTTGTTAGGGTCCACTTTGAGAACTAAGGCCAAGCACGGTTAGGTTCAGTTTTATTTGGTTGTTGTGTTGGTCTCTTCAGTTCAATTACGACTTTTTCTTAGGTTACCATGTGTATCTATCAAACATTCGGATTCTTCAAGTTGTGAGCAAATAAATGGATGAAATGTAACAGATTTTTTATGAGGAATTAATTTTAGGTAATAGGATCGTATGACAAATTCAAAAGGAAAATTCAATATGAAACTTGACTTATTACCTTATCGATACTCAGATTTATGAGAATTCAACACGGTTCACGCACCTACGAGGCTGCGACTATGAATTTTTCTAATTTTTCATGGACATATACATAAATTTCACTTGTTAATTTTAATTCTTTAAAAAAAAAAAATTAGAAAAAGGTTTATGAGGTGTATGCTTACTTTTCTTAACTTGGTCAAATGATTTATCCCCAACGTTATGCACCCACACCCCCGAGCCTTCCTTTCTCCAATTAATGCACGAGCCATACACGGGCTTGAAATCGGATCGGGTTCCATCCGACGGTGACCCGAGCCCACTATTGGTTCTGGTTGGTCAAAATTTGAGGGGAAAAGATAATTGGAAAATAAATGAATGGTCCTAGAACATGAAAAATCTAATTTGTGAATATATGTATGTGTTAGTTTAATTAATTGAATGAATTGTACTGAAACATGATAAATCTAATTTGTGAATATATATGTGAGTTCAATGAGTTATAAGCCATCTCTTTTCTATATAAACCCATAACTCTGACTCGTCTCTTTTCTACATAAATCATAACTCTCTCACTCTTTCAAAAAAGATTTTGATAAAATTTGGAATGTTAGACTATAAAGAAATGTCATCCACAAGTATAACAGAGATGCGCATACTTCGCTGGATATGCAGCAACACTATGAGAGATAAAGTAAGAAATGAATATATTCGTGCTAAGATAGGTATATCTCTCATCGATGAGAAGATGCGAGAAAATCGCTTACGATGCTTTAGTCATGTGCAACGTAGACTTACAAATGCACCAGTTCGACGAGGGGAAGGAAGCTTATCAATGTAGGATAAGTTAAAAGAGCGAAAGGAAGACCGAAAAAAAAAAATGAATGGAGGTGATACGAAAAGATATGGATTCTAGAGGTTTAAATGAGTAGATATTACTTGATAGGAATGAATGGAGAAAGATTTTTCAGCAACACTATGAGAGATAAAGTAAGAAATGAATATATTCGTGCTAAGATAGGTATATCTCTCATCGATGAGAAGATGCGAGAAAATCGCTTACGATGCTTTAGTCATGTGCAACGTAGACTTACAAATGCACCAGTTCGACGAGGGGAAGGAAGCTTATCAATGTAGGATAAGTTAAAAGAGCGAAAGGAAGACCGAAAAAAAAAAAATGAATGGAGGTGATACGAAAAGATATGGATTCTAGAGGTTTAAATGAGTAGATATTACTTGATAGGAATGAATAGAGAAAGATTTTTAACGTGATCAATCCAGCGTGATTCTTTTTTTGTTTATGTAGCCTATCCCAAAAACTAGGAATAAAAGGCTTAGTTATTGTTGTTGTTCTCCTCTATGTGAGCCCCCCTCTAAACTTTCCCTTTACATGTCACTATTCATCCTCCTACACATAATTACATATGTTTTTTATCTTTTCACTTTACCAAATCATTTTTCTTATGTTACAGAAATAAATCTCTCAAAGATAATTGATTGGAAAAGTTTTGGGGAATTAAACAACTAACATATTGTTGATAATTATATGTATATCCACTATTTCATAGTTTTCAATTAGGGTTACTTGTTTATAGGTTTTATATGATATATTATATCCCATATCATGAAACATTAGTTACCATATCTAAAAGTATGTTGCTATTGATGAGCACAAGATGATAGACTCAGTGTGTTATTGATATGATAACGATTTTTCTATACATCAAGTATAGAAATATATACAAATAAACTGATTATTTTTAGAAATTGAACAAAAAGTGAAATAGCGCATTATTAACAATTGTTTATTTAGTCAACTATTTTTTTGGTACTTTTAACAAATTATTGAACACAACACATCGAACAAGTTATTGAATGTAATAGCTTAAAAACATATCTACTAACTATTCTCCTTATTTCACCCCACGTCTAAATGAATAGTATAATACTCCAAAGGTAGCTACACCAAGTTAAGACTTTAATATAGTAAGATAAGATAATAACAAGTTATGAATCTGTACAGTATGATATGATCTTATAATAAGATACCATCAGATACAGTAACTTATGTATTATGGTATTAAGATAGACAGCGGATAACATCACTGCAGAAGCAACATGATGAGCTCCTATTGCGATAAGCTCCTTCTGCATTGACTACAAAGACACCCCCGAAGGACTCGGCAAATGAAACAGAAGCTACAGATCGAGCAACATTATGGATCATGGGAAGATGTCATCCAATCTATCTCACGTTCCCCAAGTTAAGGCCGTGCAGTCGTTGTGCTTGTGCTCTCAGACCCTTTCTGCAATTAACAGCGATTGAAGTTCCTCTCTGCGCCTTTCCAGTTCCTGCATTTATCCCGAAAAAAAAAAAAAAGGTTTAAGATGCTAAAAGGATGCTGGCCATATTTCATGTGCTCAATAGATAAATGTGCTGCAATTAACAGTGATTCAACCATTTTCTGTTAATCCCCCTCTTTTTGCTACGCTACAAGGAACAAATATGGATTAAACAGAGAAGACGGATAATTCATGAAGAAAAAATAATTTAAGTCTAGCACACGGTGCAGGAAATGAAATATATAAGGGCATCAAATGAGTTGGTCTGCAAAACACTTGGCTTTGGAAACTGTTTGGATGCTTGCAAGTAGCACTGCAAACCACAACAAGTGAAATTGCAGTGACAAAAGTTGTTACAACATGTATTACTACGTTGAATTGGGGAATTGCAACTGGTAGCTAGAGTAACAAAAAAAATTAAAAATTTAATTTCTTATTTTCGAGCACTAGGAGAAGTACGGCATTTATCAACATTGCAATTGGAATTGCAGGAAAAAGTGTTAAATACGGTTTTTTTCTCAACTGCAACTGCAGCAAGCAACATGGTAAGTTGCAACTGCAGTTTCAAAATTTTGTAATTCCGCCAACATCTAAACAGCGAAAACTGCCAACTTGCAGCAACTCAAGTTATAAAGCCCCCAATTGCAAGCATCCAATGGAAGAGGTCATCAATCGAGCATTAACTGCCTATTATATTTTAGTGGATTTTCTATCCTTCAGTGTTTAGGGTGGGTGCGGAATCGAAAGTAATTTTCCCTTAGTCAAATAAATTTCCAATAATCTTGAGTGGCCTTGCATCGAAGTGAGAAGATAATGAACATGAACTAAACATAATGTGATTATCAGACCTGTATTCAGAAATAAAAGACACAAAAACTAAAATAAATCAAAGATTAGAGGCACTGCCTACCCAAAAAAAGGATTCAAGGCACTCAACAAGAACAGGTATTATATTAAAAAAAATAAGAATTATTAAGAATTAAATTTCAAATAAGCTGGGAATAGCATAAAGTGTACCAGATACAGGCTCTTTCCAGGAATAGCTGCATCTTTTACTTCTCAATCGATAAGCACTAAAATAACTAATTTATTCATAGACATGAAAAGAGGATGAGGCAAACAAAATTCAGATACTCAGCAAAACAGCTAGCAAGTAGCAACATATAAACAAGCCACACCAGAGGAATCCATTCTTAACAACTCCATTACACTATGATTGCCACGAGACACAGTGAAGCTGAACGAGTATAATGAATTTGTAATAAAGCGGCCTGATACAAGTTGTTCAGGTTGATGCTAACAATTGATCAGGTTATACAAGCGGCTAGGTGTTATTTTAAGTTGATTTCGGGAAGAAAGATGTCTTCTCTCAAGAAGTTACAATCTGCACCAAAATTTTACATTGAAGAAAACCCGAAGAAAGAGCACAATCTACACTAGGATAACCAGCATTCAAAAAGCAGAATAAGTTTAAATTTGGAGCACAAAACAAAAATCAAAGGGGTTAAAAGGCAATCAAACAAAAATCAAAGGGGTTAAAAGGCAATCAAAGTTGAAACAATTGCATGATCTACTTTGTTCTGCTACAAGAATTTCAAAGCAGAACCTCTTTCAGCACAATACCTCTAACACCACCAAATTGCAAGAATAAGGGTTGAAGTATCGAAATACCAACATATATTGATCGTATCATATTGGACATGGAGTATGCCGATTGGATCCTAATCGATGCTAGCTGATATTGAATTAGCTAGGAGATACGGGATTTGAAGTACCAACAATTGATTTCATGGTGTTTTATCGAGGGAAAATAATTTGAAAACAAATAATGAATAGGAAGCTTTTGGTGAGCTCTAACTTAGTCCAAATGGTCAAAATGATTATGATTAATGGTCAAAATTTTCGAAACTGGCAATCATATCTACCAAAAGATGGAAATCATTCTTTATTATATTTAGAACAGAAATTTAATTGAGCAGTTGGTTGGATTGATCCCTTAATTGTACTTGTTCTAATCTAAGGTAACAAACAATGTCATATTCGGTTAACCTCTTTATCCCAAGTAAACCCTTTTTATATTGGTATATATATTTATCATATGTTCTAGCGGAATTATAATATTGTATTGCCTCGCATCTATTATGACAATAACATCTTGATAGTACTATAACTAGCTATGCATGTGCAGTAATTAGCAAGTGATTGTCGTTTTGATTGTTGTTTTATAACCTCTTGATTGTCATTTTTTCCTTTTCAGTCAATTAACCTAGTCAGATTTAAGTCACATAATCTCTTTGGAAGGAAGAGAACAAAAAAATGCATCTCATGAATGATGTGAATGTCAGATTGAGCATAAATTTATAGTTTTAGGTGAGAACCAATGACATAATCCTGCTAAATCATCAGGCTGTTTACCACCACACATCTATTAGGATATTAAAATCATTATGGCTTGGTGCATATAGACACATAAAATCTACTGCTATTTCATATTAAGTATTATTAACGCCTGAAAATTTAATATTTCCAAAATAACACCTACAGTTAATTTATTTTTTTAATTGAGGGAACCTATCATCATTTGAGTCGGGCCAAAAACAACATTCCCTTTAGTTCCTCCGTTTAACCCCTTACGTATTACAGTACACTGGGACTGGGAGCATGCTCTAATTTAATGAGTTTCAATCTTCCACTATAATTGTTTAAAAATTTATGCAGCTTCTCATGTTGAAGGATAATTTACCTCTAAATCTTTAGCTGCTTGCTCTCTTGTTATTTCCTTGTGCTGGCGTGCACGTTTCAGGAAACCAATGCATAGTACACCCTGCATACATCCGAAACCATATATAAATTATCTACAGTCTTAAAATGACCCATATTATTTTAAGATCAGGTGAAAAAAGTAAAACAGCTAGCATGGCTGACAGGAAGAGGTAATCTAGGAGCCTAGGCATCCAATTAGGTGATTAAATTCTCCAAATTGATGAATTCAAAGCAATAACTGAATCATAGTTGATATATCCTGCCTAGAAATGGTAATGGACGCGCCCACGGGCCAAATTTTGGCCCGTTCTATACAAAATTTTGAATTAAAAATGAAAATTTTATTTTTCTAATTCAAAATTTTGTATACAGAGCGCCAAAATTTGGCCCTGAACGTGTCCATTACCATCCCTAATCCTGCCATATCATGATACAACGAAGATTAAGTCATTCAGAGTAAGACTTAATGTGGTATTTCATGCCATTATTTTCTACTAAGTACAGGTACAGTGGGTAAGGGTTTTAGGGGCTCAGATGTATGCTTTTAAGAACAATGAACAACAAGAACAACAACAAAACAATGCCTTTACACTTCAACAGTTCATGACAAATGCTCGGAGTATGGTAGATGATTCCTTTTCTTCCACTCATCATGTGTTGCTAAGGTCACATCCTTGATAAAATTAATATACATGGTCTCCACAGTCTCGCATTATCTATATTCATTACCCTACTTCTAAACCTAGATTAACAATGTTCTCCCATCTCCTCCTACCTTTCACCTTTCTCACACATGCCGAAACCATCTTAAATGGTTCTCTCCCATTTTAAATGTTTCTCTTTGTTGTCATTGCAAGCTACCTTCTAACCACAGATGAGTCTCCGCCGATTCGGTTGGTGTGTTTCGTTTTTTCTACTTCTGGGTGTAATGAATTTGGACTCAACTAGTATTTTGGAAAACCTTGGTAAGTCTAGGCATCCAAGAAGACCCCTAGCATCTCGGTGACCCAGATCTTCCAAGTTTGTCTCCCTAACACCTCAACACATGGATCTTCTTATTAGGTTGGTGTGTTTGGTTTTCTCAATTTTTTATTTTATTGAACTGAAACTAAACCAGTTTTCTTTAAAAAAAAAAAAATGGCGGGTCTAGGGGTCCAAGAAGACCCCTAGCACCTTAGCTTCCTAGATTTTCCTAGTTTGTCTGTTAATTGAAATGCCTCCATGGTTAGAGTATTTACAGGGCCACCTAGTGACCTACCCTGGCCATTTTTTCAACAATGAGCTAAAAGTAACTAAGAACCGAATTCTAAACATAATGTTTTAATTATGTGGCATATATTAAAATATGTGTTTTTTTGTGCGGTTTGTATACAAACATACAAATTACAACACTACCACATGCAGACTCACAACCTATAGATTATGGAAAAACAACTATGACAGGAGTCTCTATAGCAGTCGGAATGTCAATCTTTGCCTATAGTGGTCAGAATGCCAATCACGTCATATATTTACTCCCATCATTGCCAGCCTTGTTGATCTTCACCGTCTATAATGCATGCACACCGAATATAATGTATCATGAGAGTTTACCTTGCATCAAAGGGATACAAAAGCATCAATTTAATAAATTCTCTTATCCTTAGATCTATGGTCAAATCTCATGATATGCACATTGTATATCTGGTGTACATGCATCATGGTGATGAAGATCAACATAACCAAGCCTTATGGAAACAAACAAAGAACTCATCCCTATTTCTTCATATAGATAAACTTATTTCTTATCCTATCTCAAGCATGTTGTCACTCACCCAAAAATCTCAACAGCTTCATTCAGCTCCACTCATTTTAGCACATTTTTCTTAATTAGTCTTTTAAATACCGATCGATATATCGCCCCATATCCCGGTTTCTGCCTCTAACCAATAGGTAAGTGTGTTTTGATATCGTTTCTCATTTTAGACTGAAATGGACCAATATATCATGCCAATAACAAGATACTATGCAATATTTCAGCCTCGAAATACCATCTAATAAGCAATATTACTGAATCCTATTTCAATTATATAAAAAAAAAAAATCTAATGCAACTGGTTAGCTCATAAACTCGATAACCTATATACATAAGGAAGAATAGATTTAGGGTTAATTAGTAGAATCCTGTCCCTTTCATTGACCATTCCTCTATCACGCACGGCGACTGCGAAATGCAGTCAATATGTGTGTGTGTTATGTGTTCTGGAGACTGAACAATTAGTGGATATATACCTTGACGTATTTGAGAAAATTCTACAAATATCAAGTTACTTATAGTCTCAATACAAATTACTAAGGTAAGCATCCCTTAAAACCATAATTTGTTTTAAAAGGGTTTATATAATTTATGTAGGTATATATGTATATTTGTCCTTGAAGAAGACGTCCATATGGTATCCAATATTTAGTAAATATTACGATATATCACCCAATATACAATATATGGTAGCCGACCAATATATCACCAATATCCAATATTTAAAACATTATTCTTAATGGTCCAACATTCCAACACATTGACGTAATTCTTGGTTTATAACAACCTTATTGAACTTTCACTTCATTTTTGAGGCATTTTATACTCACTACTTCTAAAGCACGCCTCCCTTTACCATCCCTACTTGATTGATTGTTTCTGCAATCCTTGGTCACACTGTCATGACAAAGGATTGATCCGAAGCTGTGAAAATCACCACTTGTAGCCTCTTAGTTATTTCTTGACCATTGATACAGAACTTCCCCTTCATTTCGAAAGCATTCTACACTCACATAATACTTCTAAGATGCCTCCCTTTACTATGCCAACTTGATTGATTGTTTCTACAATATTCACAATGTCGTAACAAAGGATTGATCCGAAGTTGTGAAAATCACCACTCCTAGCCTCCTTGTTATTTCATGGCCATTGATATGCACCATAGCTCAGTTCTTACAGTTTTCTGTAGTCCCATTTGATACAATTCCATCTTCTTCTTCTTTTTGTTGCTAATCCTATTTATTTTTGAAGTCTAAAACATTTCTCTATCTCTTACTTTAGAAATCATCTCTTCCTAGTCTCTTCGCATACAATATCAAGAACGAACAATATGCACCAATGGTTTCTAGATATGACTACTAAGCTTATTTATGACTGATGCAAAGAGATAAGGGGAAAATAATATCATATTCCCCGTTCTGAAATGTCAATTATATAAACAAGTAAAATTTTAAGAACTTAGTTTAAAACTTGATTCTACATAGTCATGCATTTAAATAGGTTCAAATTCAACATCATGCATATCTCAGCACTCATGTTAATCATAACATAGCTCAGCTTAAAAGAACAAAAAAAACGAAATAAACAAAAACAGGAATTTCAGTGCATCACTACCGAGATGACATAGGTCAATCCACATGCAGCGAGCAGATAACTCGCAATCTCCTGAAGCAGCACTAAATCCTGACGCTGTCCGCTGACATCCGGAAACGCTCTGGTCATCACAGCCACGCTGCACAATGCAAGAGAGTTAATGCATTCACATTGCACAAAAGCACATCAGAAAGCACACATTCCCAACAAAAACATCACACGTACAAAATCTGCAGCATTCCTCTCCCAGCCCAATAATCCAAAATCTAGCAATCAATAGAACCAAACAAAGTCAGAACAAACCAAAATAAACAACATTGGAATCGAATGAATCAAGAATTACCCTCCAAAACTTCATAATGAAGCTCCATTCGGTCTCCACAACGGCCACGAACAGCGCAAGAGCAACCGCATAGCACCGAAATATCCCACCAAAAATCTTACACAAAATAGGAAAAAAATAAAGACATCAAGGTTGCAGAAATGAAGAAGAGAAAGGACAAGCTAGGGTTTGTTCAGAGATCGATCCCCCCCCTCTTACATCTTTACCCTTCCTAAAGGACGTGACGGCAGAGAGCACGTTGACGGCGACGCAGAGGAGGGCGATGACAGCGGTGAGAAAGCTGAAGCATCTGCAGATGATGAGAAGCGGGTCGGGTCTCGGCCGGATCCTGACGGAGGTGAGCGTCGGAGGCGAGGCGGCGGGATCGGGATCTCTCGCCATTGGAAAGAGCTAGGTTTCTGGATGAGGGAAAAATTCTTAGAGGGGAATCGATCGATGTTTTGGTTTTGGTTTTAGATCGAGAGGCGGTTTGAGTTGAGATAGAAGGAGAAGCATCTCTGTAGTCTCGCTTTCGGTGTTGGTGGAGAGCGGGATGCGGGATAACTTGACTGGGGGTCCGAGATCGAATGAAGGAAGGTATAATTTTCTTCTTTGGGGTATACATAATTTTCTTCTTTGGGGTATTTACTGGTTTGTCTCTCAAATCTTTATATATTATAATTTTACCCCGCAAATCTTCATATTTAAAATTTTACCATCCAAATCTCATAAGCTACAACAATTTTGTCCCCTTCTCTAACATAGTTAAATATTTGACCATTTTACCACTCTTTTCCACTTCTATTTTCCTCTTCTTTTTTTCTTCTCTCTTCCTCCTCTCTTCTCATTTTTTTCATTATTTATCCTCTCTTCTTTCCCTTAACTTCAATTGGAGATCATACACACAATCCATAACAAATACCAATTGAAGTTAAGGAGAAAGAAAAGAGGAAAAATAATGAAGAAAATGAGAAGAGATGAGGAAGAGAGAAGAAGAAGAGAGGAGGAAAATAGAAGTGGAAAAGAGAGGTAAAATGGTCAAATATTTAATTGTTAGAGAAGGAGACAAAATTGTTGTAACTTATGAGATTTGGGAGGCAAAATCCTAAATATGAAGATTTTGGGGGCAAAATCATAATATATAAAGATTTGAGGAACAAACCAGTAAATACCTTTTCTTCTTTTTGCAAAAGGAAGTAATTTTTTTTTTTTTTGGGGACAGATTCTTTATTTTTTTTTAAAATATGGTTTTAAGAATAAGTTAAATTTCAAGTAACTAACCCGAGATTTGGTCATTTTCCATATTTTGTAGCAAGTGGTTCTTATCGGGTCGTGTCAGGCACGGGTGTGTCGTGCCATGCCGCCGGCACGGCACGTTTGCCCAGGCTTACGCCCGGGCTCGGCCCGCCGGCACGGCACGGCACGGCGGGTCCGTGTTGTGCCCGTGTCGGCCTATGTTAATTAAAAAACAGAAAACAGAATTTAAAGAGGATACTTAGCTTCATTTAAGTAGATTTAACAAGAAGTAATAACAATAAAAAATAATATTATATTATATTTAATCTCATTACATTCATATAATTGCTCTATAAATCTCTTTAGAAATTATACAAAGCCCGAAGAGAGGGGAGATGACCCTAACCGTCACTCTCAACTTGTTCTTAGTATCTTTTCTAAGATATTTATGAGTTAAAAATTACAAAAAAAAAAATTTGAAAATACATGAAAATCCTTACAAATTTAAATACTTTTAATCATACTTCATTTTCTTCTGGTAAGCCTAAGGTCTCTAGTACAACTTCATTAGTCAAGTCTTATTCCCTATTTTCTGCATCGTACCAATCCTTCAAGTAGACACACATCTCCAATGTGTCCGACGCCATTGAGATTCTCAACTCCGTGAGCATTCTACCACCGGCGCTAAAAGCAGACTCCGATGCTACAGTAGACACAGGAGGAGTTAGTAGATCACGGGTCATGTTGGAAAGTACGAGATATATTTTTTCTTGTGATTTCCACCATGCCAAAATATCAAAGGATTCATAATTTTCAGGAGATGTGTTATCTTCATAGTTAGCTCTCTCTAAATAATAATGTAATTCATTAAAATATGTCCTAGTTTGTCTTGTCTTTTTTCGGTGAAATACAGATGATATTATTGGATTACGAATTTCCCTAGTAGATGGTTCTTTTATAGTTTGTACTGGCACACTATACATATCTTCATATATTTTATACATAATATCTAAACATGTTTTAATATCATTAACTAAATCCCTCACATTATTTTCATAAGACATATTTGTATAAAATAAATCTATTAATATTTCAAGTCCATCTAACTTGCAACGAGGATCCACAACAGTTACAAAATATAATAAGTATGGAAAATCTTTAAAATATTTATTAAATTTAATTTCCATAGGTTGAACAATAATTTCAAGTATAGGGTGATTTCTACATTCATTAAAAACCGAACTAATTTCGGTTAGATAATATAATGCAATGTGTGTAGTTGGGTAATAAGTTCCTAACAGTGCTCTAGTTACATTTTCAAATTTGCCTAAAAACTTAGAAATGCAATTCAACTGGTGTCATTCATTATTATCTAAACTATACATTGGTGACTCCATTTCATTAAAAGTATTTATTACATTTTTATACCGAATAGCTATGTTTAACATTTTATATGTAGAATTTCATCTTGTTCTAACATCTATAGGTACAATTCTAGGTGATATTTTCAGATTTTTACATATTTGTTTAAATGCTTGTCTTCTTGGTCCACTATCTTTAATAAAAAGTAATGTATACTTAAGTTTCATTAGTGAATCATTTACTATTTTTAATCCATCTTGAACGCATAAGTTTAGTATGTGACAAGTACACCTAACGTGAAATAATTTTCCATCTAGAATTGGTTTTGTAATATTTTTAAAAATTCTAATTGCGGTCGTATTTTCAGAAGCATTATCCAAAGAAATGGTAAATATTTTTTTTTTCTATTCCAAAAGCTGAAAAAACACTTAGAAGGGATTGCGATAAATTATGTGCATTGTGAGGAAATTCAAATACCCTAAACCTTATTATTATTTTTTGTATCCACCAATCTTGATCTATATAGTGTGCCGTTACGCATAAATAATTAGTCATATTTTTAGCTTCCCAATAATCTGCAGTTATAGCAACTCTAAAAATTAAAAAAGTAAAAATAACTATTAAAGTGTCTCTCTACTCTTTATATAGTTTGAACATGTCGGATGTAGATGTTGAACGTGGGACTTTTTTATATTCGTCAGTAAATGTTGATTTACAAAATCTTTCAAATTTGTGATTTTTCGAAAAAGTAAAAGATTGTTCGTCATGTATTATAAATCTTGCTAAATTTTCTCTTGTTTAAATTGGATCATATTTACGTATACCTAACGATCCACCAAATGTGCATATTTGTATTTGATGTGGTACATTTGGTGGGTGAGTTTTTTCTAGGTGTCTTTTAAGATGATCCGTTCCGCTACTTAAAGGAAACGAATAAATTTTTTGACAATATTTACACTTAGCTTTCCTAACACTATTTTTTATTATTTTTTCAAAATGTTTCCATATGTCTGATCTAGTAGCCCTAGTAGATGTGGTAGTTTGTGTTTCGGATATAATTGTATCAGTTGGTTCTTCCTCAGATACAGAAAATGGTACTTGAGGAGATTGTTTTAAGGGTTGACATAAATTTTGATATTTTTCATCAGTTAAAAAGAGAGAAAAAGAACTCGTGGTTTGAGAGTAAGAAGCGCCAGAGGAGTGTAAATCCATTTTAATAAAATCCCAAAAAAACAAATTAAAATTCTCAAAAAAACCGAACAAAAAATTTTAAATTATAAATACCTGTTAACCGGTGAACTATTTGAGAGAGAGAGTGAAATATCTAGATAGAGAGATAAAACTGGAAGCCGAAAAAGCGAAGAAAATCTTGCTTCAATGAGAAAACTTACTTGGAACTTATTTGGGAGACTTGCTTGCTTGAGACTTCTTGATCACTTGATTGAAACTTGGTACTTGCTTGAGACTTCTTGAGAATTAAAGATTTTAGAAGATTTTTGAGAATGAATTTGGTTGTATAAGAATGATGAATGATAATAGAGGAGATAATGAGGTATTTATAGAGAAAGCAAGGTTTTAATTTGCCAAAAAAAATTACAAAAACCCCCCAACGGCTATTTTGACCGTTGGAGAGAAAAATCTGCAATTTAAAATTACAAGAAACCCCCCAACGACTATAAAAATAGCCGTTGGGGGCTCTTTGCAAAAAAAATTTGCAAAAAACCACCCAAATTAAGCCAATGGCTGTTTTTTTTTTTAAAAAAAAAAAGACCCGTGCTGGGCCGTGCCGGGCACGTGCCAGGCACGGCTCGGCACGGGCGGGCCGCGCCGTGCCACCGGCACGGCCGGCCTCGGCTCGGGCACGGCCCGAGCCGAGGTGCCGGGCACGTGCCCGACACGTGCCGGCCGGGCGTGCCCAACGGGCCGCCTGGCCCAGTAAGCAGGCCTATTTGTAGCAACTCACTCATTAATTTCATGATTGGCTCAAACCATTTACTTTTTGATTTAAAAAATAAATAAATGGTAAGAGTCAATCCAAAATTCAGAACTAAGATTGAAAATTTTGATATCCAAAAACTCCTAAAAGGCATTTTGTTTTTGCTAATGAAATTGAAGTAGCGTCCAGTGATTCTGATATTAAAAAGTAAGAGGTCAGAGTTTAAAAAAGAGATAATTAATTAATAGCGGTTGTGAGTTCTCTTGATTTTATTACAGAAAAAAAAGACAAGAAAGATAGTAAGCTTAGATCGAATATGAAATAGAGGTAACTGATAGGGTTCTATCTGATGTTATATTTTAAAGCATTTTGCTTAGTAATGAAAGGCAAATCCGTCGGGTAAAATGAGAAAAGCTTCTATATTCAAAGCCCCTCTTTAACATTAGTAAGAACTTATTTCAATTGCATATTAGGAAGTACAATTTGCAAAACTGCAATATCCATATGCTTATTAGCTAAATGGCAATTTGCATATATAATTCTAGTAAGTTATTTTATTTCCATTTGGATTCGAAACAAAACTTGATTGGGATCACCAACTCATTCAAGTCCTTCTAGACAATTGTAAGTGTTGGCTCTTCTAATATGGGTCTAGAATAAAGGATTCTTGTATTCCAAACACGAATGAAAAAGCTGTAAGTATAGAGTATTCGATGGATAACAAACAAATAAATAAATAACCAAGCAACCAAAGAACAATAAAAATATCAAATAATCGACTTAGATAGACACAAAGATTTAACGTGGAAAATCCAAACGGAATCAAAAACCATGAAAGAATTGAACTATAAACTTTAAATTTTACAATCGCTTATTCCTTTAACAGCTAGACAGCCAAAATTACTAGTAATGATATGAAAAACTCTCTAAATTGCTCGACAGCCACAAACTAGAAATCTGAATTTCAATCACCACAAGCGATAAAACTCTCACTCACAATAATAAATTTAAGAATTAAAAGAAAAACTAAATAAACTAAATAATCAATGGTTACAACATGAACCAGATAAAAAATGTCTAGCGATGAAGATGTTGATATAGATGCTTGATTTCCTGATGGAGATGTTGATGTAGCCGTGGATTTCCAAACAAGCCTCTTCACAAATTTTCAAGAAGACCTTCATAATAATCTCCTCTTGGACTTGAATCGTGGAAGGCTTTTATAAAACTTAAATGATGGAGAGATGCCCATTCATCAAAACTTCTTCTATTTTATATCCTTGAAACAAAATACACACCTTCTTACAGCCATTACAACATTCTTGAAGCTGTTAGCTAATAGCTTCCATGAGTCCACCAGCTTCTGAGGATTACAGTGAGCTTTACCTTCCTGTACCATCAAGACTGATACTTTTCTTCAAGTAATCACCAGAAATCATTGCAACTACAACTTCCTCCAACAAAGCGATGAAACCTGACACGATCCCTGACAATGATCTCCCTGTCATATAACTTGCTTATAATTTTCGTAACCTCATGGCAGTCCCCACAAACCCTCAGGTTCTTCACCACCCGAATCACTGCAGGTGATTTAATTTTCAACATCCCAAAAGCAATTGCCAACCTCTCACTGTGCTCGCAAAGAGCATTCTCCTTTTCTTCTTGACCCACATCGTGGAGGACTGATGATGTCCATGGCACATGACCACTGCGACGCACCCTCTCAGAGATATCTCTTAACACCTCTCTTATCTCCTTGATCTCTGCATGTGATTCATCCCCCGCTGCAAACTCATGCACAAAACCATCGATTTCAATAGAACTCAGCCCAGGAACAGCTTTGACACCACTATCCTTCATCATTTTTCTCATGTGGCTAACCTTTTCCCACTGAGAGTTTGATGCATACAAGTTAGAAAGAAGGACAAAGTTCTCTGCATTGAGAGGCTCAAGCTCAAGTAGATGCTTGGCTATGATCTCTCCCTTATCGAGACTTCTGCTATTCTTGCACCCCACAAGAAGTGTCCGCCATATTACTGAATTTGGAGGAATGGGCATGGTACTGACAAATGAATAAGCTTCTTCAAAATGGCCAGTCCGACATAATAGATCAACCATGCACCCATAATGTTCCATCATTGGTTCAATGCCTAACTGTCGCATAGTCGACCAGAATCTTCGGCCTTCAGTCACCAATCCACTGTGAGCACAGGCTGATAGAACGCCGATGAATGTCACATGGTTAGGCTTCACCTGGAAAATGATACCATTAGAGCTTCACGGGCAGTAACAGTATAGAAGAAAAATAAACCAGTGGAAATTCAAGTGAAGATCATTTCCACCAGCAGCGAACAATATATCCAACCCATATTAACCAAATGATTGCATTACTATAGTTTGTCTTACATTGAATTGCTCTCTCACAAAAATAAAATGCAGTACACTGGCTGTTAATTCCAACAGGTCTACTGGTGGGTCATGCAAGGAAATTATTTATTATACTTAAGTCTGCAGAAAAAGAAATTGTAGCATAGTATAATACAACAATTAACATTAACAATATATAAAGCATCACGTATATGCTAGGATAAGAATGGGCGGTCCAAAAACCAACCAGCCCTTAGCCTTCCCTATTCAAATTTTTGAATAAAAAATAAAAATTTTATTCTTTAATTCAAAATTTTGAATAGGATGATGCCAAGAGCTGGTCCTTGGACCCGTCCATTCTCATTTCTAATTACAGTGCTGAATACATTGTTAACAGGAAGTCTAATAGAGATATGGTGATGATACACCTATCATAGATGAATGGTAGTTATAGATTAGACCGTTCCTTGCATGAATTGCTATGGACCTAAGGATGCAAGCATCATATATTAACACTCAATCTTGACAAGAACGATATGTGCTATTAATACCCACAATACCTTCATCTGCAACATCCTTGAGAACAGCTCCAGAGCATCCTTCACAAGCCCATGAATCGCCAACCCAACAATCATCGAACTCCACGCCTTCGTATCCCGCTCTCCCATTCCATTAAACACCTCCCTCGCCTTCTCTATCAAACCACACTTAGCATACATATCAATAAGAGCGGTACTCAGCTCTAAGTCGATCATGATCGCATTCCTATCAATAAAAGCATGAACCCATCTCCCTAAATCCAACGCCCCGGCCTTCGCACAAGCTGAGATGACACTAACCATCGTAACCTCATCCGGGCCAATCCCCGCCTCCTGCATCTCCCTAAACAACCCCAGAGCCTCATTAACCATTCCAATCCTCGCATACCCACTAATCATGGCACTCCACGCAATCAAATTCCTCTCTGTAATTTCATCAAACACCGACCGTGCCATGGAAATTTCTTCGCATTTCGCATAAAAAGTGAGCAACCCAGTCTGAACGAAAGGGCTAGAGTCCAGGCCATACTTATAGGCATGGGAATGGATCTGCCGGCCCTCAACGAAGGCGGCAACGACTGAACATGCCTTGAGAACGAAGGCAACGGTGAATGTGTTCGGGCTAGCGAAGCCCGAATACACCAGACGCTTGTAGAGAGAGATGGGCTCTCTAGTTGGGTTTGGGATGAGTGAACAGCCTCTGATGAGCGAGTTCCAAGTGAAGATGTTTGGTTGGGGAATTTGGACGAACAGGCGGCGGGCGTAGGCAATGTCGCCCGAGGGAGGGAGGGCGGCGAAGGCGAGGATCTTGGAGAGGGCATAGTGGGAGGTTGGGGAGGGGCATTTCAAGAAGTGGGCATGGATCTGGCGGACAGTCGCCATGTTTGGGCATTTTTGGAGGATGGCAGCTATGAGCTGGTCTTGTTCCGAGTGTTGGGCTGTTGTGCGAATGGGTTTTGAGATTTTGTGGAAAAGTTTGTGATGTATCATTAGATTACCATTGAAACCAATGAAGATGTGTTTTATGTTTGATCGGTCAAATAGAGATTTTGGTGCTTCGTGTTACAACGAATCAAGCAGCTTTGGCACACTTCATAAATTTTTCACTGGGGTGCAGTTCATTTGAAAAAGGTTGGAATTTCTTTTTTTTTTTTTTGGTTAATTACAGTCAGACTTCTTATAGTATGGGATAGTATAGGGTTGTGTACCTCTGAAGTTTTGAAATTCGAAATTCTCAAAAAAAAAACCTGAACCGTTACATCCGTTAGTAAACAGTTAGTTATATTCACCCCTTTTAGACTAATATTCACTCATTTTCTCTAATTCTCATTTTACTCTCACCCATTCTATTTTCAAACAACACTCTTTCTCCTTCCTCACTCTTCTTCCCGTCCCCCTCTCTCTATCTCTCTCTCTCTCTTTCCCTCACTCTCTCTCTTCATCCCATCCCCCTCCCTCTCTCTATCCCTCTTTCGCCCTCACTCTCTCTCTCTTAATCTCGTTCCTCGGAAAGAGAGAGATAGAGAGGGGGGACGGGATTAAGAGAGAGAGTGAGGGCGAAAGAGGGATAGAGAGAGAGAGGGGGGGGATGGGATGAAGAGAGGGAGTGAGGGAGAAAGAGGAGAGAGAGAGAGAGAGGGGATGGGATGAAGAGAGGGAGTGAGGGAGAAAGAGGGGGGAGAGAGAGAGAGAGAGATATAGAGAGAGGGGGATGAGAAGAAGAGTGAGGAAGGAGAAAAGGAAGGAGAAAGAATGTTGTTTGAAAAAAGAGAGGGTGAGAGTAAAATGGAAATTAGAGAAAAAAAGTGAACATTGGTATAAAAATGGGTCACTAATAACTGTAACGGTTCAGGAGGTTTTTTGAGAGTTTCAAACTTCAGAGGTGTTAAGTTACATACCTCCTATACTATGTGGGATCTGACTGTAATTAATCCTTTTTTTTATGGCAAATAATTTTTTTATGATGCCATTGTATTGTTGTACGGTTACTATTACCCTATTATTACTCAAATAGCTTTGCTGTCTTTCAAAGCTCTTTATGATGGGAAGTACATATTACCGCTTTTGCTGGGATGATGTTGGATAGAAGGCACCAACCAGACCTGAGCTGGTTGCAGAGACATAGAGAAGATAGTCCATGATCGCCGCAAAGCAGCATAAGACAAATAGAAGTGGGCAAACTTGCACTGAAGTCTATTAGAATTCAGGATCGATGATTATGCCTTCCTCAAAGTTTCGTCAATTCATGGAGTGATCATATTGGAAAAGCTGGAAAAACTTAACCCATGGTACAACAATCCGTTCTACAATATCCAAAAAATGAGATAGATCTAATTTGCAAACTAGCTCGCTGTCATCGCAGGAACGAGTTCACAACGTCTTACCATGTATCGTAATTAAAGAGATATGTTGGAACGAGAATCACATTTTAAATCTAACAAAACTTGAGTTGGAGAAGAATATCTCTTTATATGTATGCATCACAATTAAAGAGATGTTGGAATGAACATCACATTTTGAATCTAACAAAACTGGAGTTGGTAAAAAAATATGTCTTATGAAGAGAAGCAGGAGGCCATTTTTGATTGGCAAGAGAGAGAAGTCGAGAAATCGCTCAATTCCATTTGTTCTCGTATTATGGAGACATTCACCACAATAAGTCACAGAGAGTGAAAAGCTAAGATTCGATAAGTCACAGAGAGTGGAAAGCTAAGATTCGATAGAAATACCCCGATAGAAATACCCCAATTTGCTCCAATAATTTTTTGGTATCCATTTAAATTCATACTCACATTTTTTTTATCCATTCATGCATATCCATGATTATCATCCTCACACACTCTTCTATACTTGAATTTCAAGCACACATTTTTTTTCTGTACTATAATCACATGGTTTTTTTATAAAAGGTCTCTTTTACTATCTTTGAGCTACCCGTCAATAATGTTTATCCAGAAATAGAATAAATCGTTATAATTTTGTGCATAATTTTGGACTTTATAGGTCTAGACGTAGACATTGTGCAAGTATTTATATGTATGAGGGATTGATAGACGACAGAGAAGAAACAACAATACTTGAATGCCATTAATATTGCACAACAAGAACTCGGAAACTTAGAAGTAGAAATGACAAAATAAAACTTTGAATTGTATTTGTTTCCTTTAGAAATTATTTGCACGTGATTTAAAATAAATGAATATATGTCAATCTAGTTAGGATGTACTAATACTATTACCATGCAATAAATTTTTAATATTTTTTGAATATAATAGTGTAAATTTATAACTTTACCAATTTAATGACTGATAAAGTTTTATTTCATTTTTATAAATACCACAGCTATTGTTATATTGTAAACCATTTTTTCATATATTTCTAATTTATTTCTGTGTTTTTTAAAATTTTAAATTTGTTTGAAAATTGAGGCCGTATTCGAATTTTCTGACTAGTCCATTGTCAGGTGCCCAGCTCACCCCGTCCCGCCTGGGAAAGAGGTACAGTTCGAAGTGAGCCTGAGTACCTGGTTGGGCTGGCCCGAGTACCTCGGGCGGGCTGGGTTTGGCCGAGCTCGGAGCTAGAGCTCGGGCCGCCCGTTTGCAGAGCACTGTTACTTTCTAATTAAATTTCAACTAGGAAATGCAATATGCTAGTTTTATATTTTTGGAGGGGTAAGCTCAATAAACCCTTTTTTATTTTTTATTTTTGAATAAACAAGAGTCCAAGTGCATGTTCCTTTAACCAGGGGTAATTCTAAATGTGCACCACATTTTTCCTAGTGAGCACCATGACTAAAGTTTGAAATAATTATAAGTTTGTCACTTTTTTTTTGGACAGAAAAGGATATGAAAATTTCCTAGTAAGCACCATGACCCCACGTCTTCTCTCGCGTGCTCTGTCTTCCCTCTCGAGCAACCCAAAATGCAAAAAGAAGGGAAAAAAAAAAAAGAAAACTCTAATCTGTTAGTATTTGCGCTCTTGAGTGATTTCATTCAAATCCATTGTGGATTTGGCATTTTTTTTACTGCAGAAGAAAGGAGGAGAACCCACTAAACCCATTGGATTGCGGATTGTTGTCGCATTTAGAAGATGGAGAAAAGTAATAGAAGTTTGGATTTTTCGAACTATTCTCCATATTTAGAGGTATGCAGTAAAGAAATGTCAATTGTTTGGACTAGATTTTTGAGATCACGAATTAAGTTTTGTGTTGATAAAAGATTTAAACAAAAAAAAAAAACGAAGCCCTAGGTTCGCTCTGGACTTGATGATGTGGACAGTTGGTCGGGGCAGAAATCCTGACTGGTAATCTATTTGTTCGGGTTTTAAATCCCGGACAAATAGACTAATAGGTTGGTGTTTCGGCCCCGACCAACTTTTTTGGAATTGCTATTTTATTTTAGATTATATATGTGTAATTAATTTTATTTGTATTGTCATTTAAGGTTGATGTATATACACAATCGGGTAAAGTTAAATCCTACGTTAGAAATATCGACTACAGTCTAGACTTCAATACATTTCGGTTATGTAATAAAGTATACAACATGTGGGTAAAACAGATACTTTTCTTGGAACTAATGATAATGTTGTTTATTTGCAGATATTTGAGAGCAGAGATGAACTTTGTAAGTGAATAGGAGACACAGGAAAGAAGTTTGGATTTGTGAAATAATTTCCAAATCCGATAGTGGAGGACGAAGTAGGCGGGGTAGGGTTTGGTTTGGGTGCGAGCGTGGTGGCAAGGCCAGATTTAAGAAAATACCAAATGCCGATGGGCATAGGGGGAGTAAAAAATATGAATGCCCCTTTCAATTGAAAGGTGATCAGTTGACTTTGGGGGATCAGAGTGGAGATTGAAAGTAACATGCGGTGTGCATAATCACCCACTGGCAGAATATTTGGAAGGGCACCCATATGTTGGGAAATTGTCAGAATATGAGACAACACACGTGATTGCGTTGTTGAAATGTCACATGCGTCCTAGAGATATATTGACTCCATTGAAACAGAAGAATCCACAAAATGTTTCAACGATGAAAACAATATATAATACTCGCCACAAGCATCGAGTTCTTGAGCAGGAGGGAAGATCTCAGATGCAGCACCTGCTGTTAAAAGTTTCAGAACCAAACTATATTGAGTGGCATCAGCGAAATGAAGAACACAATTATGTCACAGATCTTTTCTAGGCGCACCTTGTAGGTATGGAGATGTTATGCGTATTTCCGGGCATCATAATAATGGATTGCACATACAAGACTAACAAGTATAATTACCCATTACTGGAGATAGTGGGTGTGACGTCGACAAATATGACATTTGCTATCGCTTTTGCATTTCTTAAACGCGAGAAGGAAATGAATTATGCATGGGCATTAGATAAGTTACATGGATTATTTATCGGGAACATTGAACCTAGTGTAATTGTCACAGATAGAGATTTGACGCTCATTAGTGATGTGGAATCCACGTTTCCATCAAGTCAACATCTCCTATGCAGGTGGCATATTAACAAGAATATCTTAGCAAATGTTAGAAAACATTTTGATCAACAGTCGGAGTGGGAGAAGTTTTATTCGAGTTGGAAGATTGTTATGTTATCTAATACATTTGAGGAATATAACAGTAACTTGAGCAGTCTAGTAAATGATTTTTGCACATTTCCGGACGTATTGAATTACGTGATAAAAACATGGTTGGACCCATACAAGGAAAGATTCGTTGCCTGTTGGACAAATATGTATTTGCATCGGGACAATGTCATTACAAACAGAGCGAAAAGTGCACATGCTAGATTGAAGAGACAACTCCGAAGCAGCCAAGGGAACTTTGAAAAATGTTGGTCAAATATTCATTCTCTATTGGAACTACAACACACGGAGATTAAAGCTTCATTTGAGAAGAGCTTGACTGTTGTGCATAGGGATTTCTTGTTGTCCGAATTCAAGAAACTCCATCTTATTTCTACCCATGCCATGACATTACTTGTGAGTCAGCTTAAAAGAGTCATTTTTATTGGTGTCGACCCGGTGGCATGTGGTTGCATAATTCGTCACACACACAATTTACCATGTGCCCACGAGATTGCTTTGTACAAGCGGGATGACCGCCCTATTCCATTACAGTGTGTTGACCATCACTGGAGAAAGCTAGACTTTCTGGCCGTCACTCGACCGACATACGAGGGAGTTACATATCATAAAGATGTTGAGGGGTTCATAAGTTAATTCCTTCGGGCTGACGGGGAGGAGAGAAATCGGATGCTTCAAAAAATCCGAGAAATTACAAATCTGACAAGCTCTACTGTTGTCGATCCAATTGAGAAACTTCCCTTCCGGAAAACAAAGTGGAAGCGCGACATTTCAACCCGACGAGAGCCATGTAAATTTGAGCGATTGCATATGGTGCCGACATTGGCTCACATGCTGTAAATAGTGTGGTTGTTCGAAGGAAGAGCCGGGCCCGCAAATTACCCACGCGCAGGACATCGAAGCGCAAGGTACGAGCTGCACTAATACTTTATATCTATATTTCGTTTACGTTGTCTTTAAATACAGTTGAATTGTTGTTAATTTCATAAACAAAATGCCAGGATGTCAATGACGATCACCAAGGTTCACCTCTGTCACCACCCTTAGAAGTCATTCCTCTTCATGCTGTGCCCAACCTAGAGCCCAACTTAGCAAGCCTACGGTATCGTGCATCACTTCCAGATTTTTTTTTGTCCCGTACATTGCCGATGTCGGAGAAGTTCATGTCGATGGCAATTGTGGGCTCAGAGTTATTGCAAGCGCCCTCGAGCTAGATGAGGACCAGTGGGCTATTGTTCGTAGGGACCTACTTGACGAGCTCCAAAGTAACAAATCAATCTATTTATCCATATTCGGTAATGAGGAACGTGTTGATGAGATATGTAATATGCTAAACTACTTCCACGACTGTCCAAGAGTCGATTACTGGATGACGATGCTAGACATGGGTTATTTGATCGCCTCTCGTTACCGTCTTGTTCTATTTTTTATTTCCACTAGTCAGTGTCAGACATTCTTGCCACTTACTTCTCCTCATCCAACCTCTGATATTCAAAAAAAAGAGGTTGCACTTACTTTCATTGTGTCCTACCATTTCGTCCCAATTACCTTGACACCGGGACATCATGTTCCAAATGTGGTTATGAACTAGCAACGCCAACATCAACCCAATGTTGTGGGGTGCGACACACCATACTTGGGATGGATTGAAGAGTTCAACCCAATCGTGTCACCGTTAGTTGCGACAACAGAAAACCTCAGAAGAATCGTGTCACTGTTTCTTGCTCCTCTTCTCCCTGTCAGTAACGAAAGGCTCTATTATCCCTTCAATCTCTTTTAATCTCTGTATTAATTATGATAGTTAATATTTGCAACTAAAATCTTAAGAAATACCATAGGACCCTATATGAAGAACAAACCTTGTCAGCAATGCTGGATGATTGCTGGGGTGCATCACTCTCCTCATGGACCTCACCTGGACCGAGATATGCGGGAGTACCAAACCATGTAATCATCGTGCAATCCCATGGGAAGCCTCGGCACCTTGATGTTCATGTGCGAGAACATGATCTAGCCAATTGATCTACATAGCTTCCGTGTGTGCGTACGTCACCAAGTAGCTGTTACTGTTTTTCCCTCGGCTTTCACGTGTAGCTCGGAAGGGTGGAGGGAGAATGTATTGCCACCGACCAAATTGACGCAGCACATGGACAAGGTGATAAGGTCTGCAGTCTCCCGGCACTTCAGGGTATCCATGTAGTATGCGACTTCGTAGGGTGGATGATTGTCTCTGAAAGAACGGTATGGATCCCATGTTACCTGCAAAATCACCAAAGGCAATAAATATGTATCAGGATACCTTCAAATCAAACAATAAATAGAGATGTAATATAATATTCACCACTATATAACTTACTATTGGTAGTGAAAATTTCTAAGTAAAAAAGGGGTTTCCACAACAGAACGCGGAGCTAACTCAGTAGCTCCGCGTTTGGCTATTTTAGCCTCGTTTTTGAACAAAATGCGAAGCTATTCAATAGCTCCGCATTCTGATTTCTTAGCTCCGCATTTTGATGCGATTAGCTCCGCGTGAGCAGATAACCAGAATCATAAATTGATTGAAATTAAGATTTGGACTTATCCAAATATCCAAATTAAGTCCAATCAAAACTCTAAATCAAGATATTTAAATCAAAACTAAGATATTTGATTAGAATCCTTGATGAATATAAATTCTATTTAAATAGAAACTCTCATATTGATCTAATGCTATAAATACCCCTTTAAGGAAGCCCTAGGGATCTTGTTTTTTCGCATCTTAGAGAATTTGAGTTACGCGTGAGAGCCTTGAATTCGTGAAGATCAGCAGAGAAGATCCAAGTCGGCCGCCGTCATCTTCGAGAGAGGAGATCATCTCGTCATATCGTCAAAAGAAACTACTAGTTAAATCCCATCGCTACGAGATCCCACGTTTTTATTGTAAAAAAGAGCGATAGATTATAAATCCTCTCGTTTGTTCGTTTATTGTTCACTTTCATTATAATTAAGTTATTTCAATGGAAGGAAGCAAAATTTCTACTGCGAACAAACTGACGATCACAGTGGGAGAAGTCTCTTTCACCAAAAAAGAAATCGTGGCGCAATCTGACGTCGAGAGGATCGGATCCGGCATGAACATGCTAGTCGTAGAGATCGACCAGCAGAAGTACGAGGAGTATCTCTCCTCTGAGTTAGGTAACCTGACCGAAACGCGACGCTATCGTCGCATGCGCTCCAATACCCGAGGATCGGGTAATCGAGAATCCACCGTTAATCGGGGACCCTTGGAGACTGCGGCCATAGAGCCGTCATTTGGACAGGAAATCCTAGCAGAGGATGGCCTCTTTACTACCAAAAAAACTTGGGAACTGGATTGACCAGAACCCAACTCCAAAATAGAAATCGGAGAGCTAGGTGAAAGGCCCTCAGAGCCCGCGTTGAACGCGAGGCTAACTTCACAGCAAAACGCAAGGCTACAGTCCCTTGCAAACTGGCTCGCGTTAATCGCGAGGATAAAATTTTCTTAGAGCCAGCATATGATTCTCCATACAAGGCTACTACTGAGCTTAGCGATAAATGCGAAGCCAGTAAGACTTGCGATAATCGCAGGATTTCTGATACTCATGTTAATCGCGAGGATAAAATTTCTTTAGAGCCAGCGTGTGATTCTCCACGCGAGACTAATACTGAGCTTAGCGATAAATGCGAAGCCAGTAAGACTTGCGTTAATCGCAAGACTCCTTACCTTCACGTAAATCGTGAAGATGATTGGCAAATTTACGTTAATCGCAAAAATCGCACTAAACGCAAAATTATAATTTGTGTTAATCGCAAGAATAAGCCAGTATGCAAGAATTTTTTTCCACGCGGGGCTAATATTCCAGAAGATAAACTTCTGCAAAAACGTCAAGCCAGCGTAAAACGCGTGGCTAGCATATCCAAATGCGAGGCTATTTCTCAGCTCCGCATATCAAAACGCGAAGCTACTTCTCAGCTCCACGTATCAAAACGCGAAGCTACTGCTCAGCTCCGTGTAAATCAACCTGAATACAAAATCGGGGTTGATCATTGCACTGTTGGATCAGAACTTGACACCAATGGTTCCAAGAAGCTCCAGTGGGCCCCTGGACCCTCTCAATGGATAAGTGGGCCCCACGACTCCATATCCAAGGCCACTGATCTCAGAGAATATCTAACCAAGAACAGGAGTATAAATCAATTTCAGTCTGAACCTACTTGTCATTTCCAGCAGCTTATGACAGCAGTATCTGCTGTAGTGGACAGTTGTTGCTGCAGCAAGAACAGGGTATCGGTGTTCGATCGATTAACTGAGTTGGACAAAACCCTGCTAAAAAGACAAAAACTGCTCCCCGAGAAAAATAATGGAGAGTTGTAACTTCTAATATGGTCAGAAAGGGAAAGAAAATCATAGAAAGGAATGGTGATTTAGAATCAAGCGATGAAAAACCTCATCATTTTACCCGACTTAAGTCAGGCACTATCCCAGTTCGAAACTATAAGAAACTTGTGAAAGGTTCTTATGACGACGATAGTGACAATTCGGCCATAGCTTCTCCTCGTTCTTCGGTATCTTCTAAATTGCAGAAATCAGCATCGCATATGACGGATAGATCTGACGATATCGACCAAAGATTTGAGGGCTAAGAACAAATGATCCGAGATCAACAAAAGACGATCGAGGATCTTAAAATGATGTCTCAAAAGTGGTCGAAAATACTCAAAAAATTGTTGAGGATAACGCCAAGAAGGGAAAAGAAATTTCGTTTAACAAAATGAATGAGAAAGATAAAGAAGAAAAGGCTCACTCAACACATAAAGACGAGGATAAGTATTTTTTTCATGACCCTCATGAAGAGAAAATCCAGAAGTTACAAAGCCAACTCGAGGCGTTAATGCACAAAAAGGAGTTGAAGGAATCATGAATCTCAAGACCATACCCGCTTGAATGGAATTTGGCACCATACCCTGAAAAATACAAACCGCTCAAATTGGAGCCATATGACGGGAAAGGATTTTCCAGTCAACATATTTACTATTTCTTATCCTAAGCAGGGCATTTGATGGGCAATGACTCAGTAATGACTAAGATATTTGCAAGTACCTTACGAGGGCCTGCCTTCACATGGTTTATGCAGTTGCCCCTAGATACTATTAATACCTGGATTGACGTTGAGAAACAATTTCTCGCACGTTTCTTTGAGGATGATACCGGAATATCGATTCATTCCCTCCTTGCAACTAAATAAGGAGAACAAGAAATGGTAAAGGACTTTACAGAAAGGTTCCGAGAGAAGTCCGTACATTGCAAATACGGAATGGTCTAGGAAACTCTAGTAGAAACGTGCCGGTATAATTTCAAGACCAACGTGCTCTTAAAAATAGGAGTCGTAGAATCTAAGATTTGGAAGGATTTGCTCAAACAAGGAGAGTAAACCGAAGACTTGATCCGCCGAGTTGAAGAGTCTCATGGAACAAGAAATACTGGAAATAATAGGTCATATATGCAAAACAATAATGAGAATAAAGGGAAAGCGGCAATGGCATCAGAGGCCGCTCCACAGAAGACAAATTCTCCAAATCCAAAGCCTCAAAATAAAAAAGGCATGAGACAGAAGAGGCCCCAGCAAGAGAAAACCTATACCTTTAAAGCGGAATAGATGTCTACACTCTTTCATCTGCTCCTTAGGAAGGGAATGCTGAAACTCCCAGAAAATAGAAAACCGGAGGATACTGGTAAAACCAACGACCCCAACTATTGTCTCTACCATAGGAATGTCGGACACCCTACCAGAGATTGTTATCCTCTGAAAAACAGGATCCAAGCATTGATAGAAGCTGAAGTCTTGACGCTAAAAGAGGAGCAAAAGAAGGTCACTGCCAATATGGCAACCCTAGTGGTAGAAACTCATGAGTTCCCCGCGGGGGTGACCCCAATACCAGAGGGGAAGCTGGTCATTGAAAATCATGATCCACATAAGAAGGCACAGAAATGACTTGTCCTTGTAGCTACACAAAAAGGAGAAGTCATGTGGGTCCACCCTGATCTATTACAGGATGAACAGTGGACCACCTCAAATAAGCAGAGGAAAAAGCGGACTAATAATACTATTTTCGCAAAAATAAAGGGAAAATGCATAATCTCGGAAGGCTTCACAGATTCTAAAGAAGAGCTCGAAGGTATGGCCTCTCATCGAGATGGGGCAGGCCCTTCCGGTACTCGATCCGGTAAACCATACCTAAAAGATTACACCAGAGTAGACCCGAAGAATATATACGGGGAACTCGCGAAGCCTGCAAAACAAAAGGGGCTTCGTTTCCAGAAAAATCATGCAAGAGATGAAGAAACCAAAGAGGCTGCATTTAAATTTGATATAATAGCTCAGTTGACAAATATTCCAGCTCGAGTCACGCTTTATGAGTTGTTGCGATTGTCAAAATCAACTCGCGAAGTATTAAGAGAGGCCTTGGCAGAGTCTGAATCTTTCTTAGCTCAAATTATTGAGCCAGCCGACGAAGAACGGGACTCCTGCCCCCACTATCATCAAGTGAGGAGGCAGGTCCCGCAAATTACTTTCTCTCTAGAGGATATGCAAGTAAAGAATATAAAGCATAATACGCCTTTATATTTCACCGGATATGTCGGATCCACAAAGATGGACCGTATTCAAATTGATCTGGGGTTTGCATTAAGCGTTATTCCCAGAAGACTGATGCAACTATTGGGAATCTCTCCCCATCGTTTGATACCGACAAATATACAGGTTTAACGCTAATGATAGCTGTCCCCTCAGGAAAATCCGACTTCGATGTCAAATCGGAGATTTGAAGATAGAAGTTACGTGCTACGTCATTGACGCAGACACATTTTATAACATTCTTCTGGAATGCCCATGGATCCATAATTACATGATAGTCCCATCGACTCTCCATCAATGTATAAAATACTGCGATGAATAAGGAGAAGTCCGGACGTTAGTTGCGGATATGCAACATTTCAAAGGGCTAGAAAATTACTTCACCGATACTATGCTCTACAAGCAGGCCCATGAAGTCCCTAAAAACAACCACCACCAGCCTCGAAAATCTGACGATAGCGGCAACGAGGCGGATACTGGTACGAATCCCGGGAAGAGGATAACGGGGGTGCTTACGAAATTAACCCTCGCATAAATCTTAAAATGAATTTTGATAATAATGTGACTGATGCAGCAGAAGATGAGTGGATTATTAATGAAAATATAAAATAAGTTTACGAGCCTGCTGTAGCTACAGAGTCTGAGCCTTCTTGTACCTCCACCGAGGAAAATGACCTATCCGAACTTGAAGTTTTGACAGCATATCATTTTCCAATAAGGTCATCTCTCGTCTCTCGGTTTAAAATAACAAAAGGACAAAATCACTTCTTTGAAGAACCTCCGCGACATGTATCGCATAAATCGATTGTCTTCGGCAAAGTGATCGCGTCGCCTAACCAAAGGCAAAGTAGTGAAAGTGATGGACAAATATCACCCAAATTTCACTTACATGAACAGAAATTCTGACGAATGATGGAAAAGATGGGTTATAATTTTACCAAAAAACCGGGATTGAACTTTGACAAAGGGCGACGAAACCTCATACCCTCATTTAGACCAAGAGGGAAGAGCCCAGACTATTATCAGAAAACTAGAAGGGGGTTGGGCTATGTATCTACTCCTCCCTCATCATCATACAAATACAAAGGAAGCTCTTCGTCCAATGAGGACTTACATCCGCTCGACCATGATTCGGATCTAAGTACTGGCGCCTGCTTTCAATCTCTAATAGCAAACATGGTTTCAGCCGCACCAGAAAGCGACGAGAACCAATTGATGTGCAAGATGATTCCTGGGCAAAACACATGGACACTCTCTGGGATATCCGCTTTGAACAGCGTGACCCGCGTACAGAGGATAAACTAGTACAAGTTAATATGGGGACGGAAGAGAATCCGAAGCCCATTTTTATAAGCGACACACTAACTCTCTTGGAAAAGAAGGAACTTATATCCGTCGTCAAGGAGTATATAGATGTGTTCGCATGGAACTATAAAGATATGCCCGAGTTTGACCCTCAAATCACCACGCACCGGTTAAATATTAAGGAGGACGCCAAACCAGTCAAGCAACAGCAGAGGCGTTTTCGACCAAAATTGATGGAGGCGATAGGCGCTGATATGCTTATAAAATCAGGATTTATCCGTGAAGAGAAACATCCTGATTGGGTGGCTAATATAGTGCCAGTTCGTAAGAAGAACGGCAAGATCCGTATATGCATCGATTTTCGGGATCTAAATACGGCATGCCCCAAGGATGAATTCCCACTCCCGATTACCGATGTAATGATTGATAGCACCTGCGGATACGAGAGGATGTCCTTTATGGATGGCTTCTCAGACTACAATCAGATCAAAATGCACCCGAACGATGAAAAGCACACGGCTTTCAGAGCACCGCTGGGGGTATACTGTTATACAATAATGCCCTTTGGGCTAAAAAACGCTGGTGCCACTTACCAACGTGCAATGAGCATTATATTTAAAGAACACCTGCACAAAACGGTAGAGTATTATGTGGATGACTTGGCGGTCAAAAGCAAAAACAAAAAAGATCATCTTCATAATCTAAGATCAGTCTTCAATTTTATGCGAAGACATCACTTGAAAATGAATCCTGCCAAGTCTTTCATGGGGGTGTCCAATAGAAAATTCCTTGGATTCATAATTACTTCAAAAGGAATTTTTCTTGATCCTGAAAAGGTAAAAGCGATCAATGAGATGCCACCTCCCCACAATCTTAAAGAGTTGAGGGGGTTACAAGGAAAACTGGCTTATATCAGGCGTTTTATCTCCAACCTATCAGGACGATGCCAACCATTCTCCAGAGTTATGAAAAAGGGGGTTTCCTTCGTATGGGATGAGGCATGCCAACAGGCGTTTGACGATCTTAAGGAATACCTTACCAAATCTCCTGTCCTCATGGCACCTGTCCCTGGACGACCATTCCTCATATATGTAAGGGCCATGGATAACGCGTTAGGAGTATTACTCGCTCAATATAATGAGCACGACCATAAACACACCATTTATTACTTAAGCCGGACAATGATCGGGGCCGAGCATCGGTATACTCCGATTGAAAAGGAATGTTTAGCCCTAGTGTTCGCTGTTCAGAAGATGCGATACTATCTTTCAAGGCAAACAATTCATATCATATCACGGGTTAATCCCTTGAAAATCCTGATGACAAAACCGGGGTCTTTAAACGGCCGATTGGCCAAATGGGCATTATTGCTATCGCCATATGATATACACTTCGTTCCTCAAAAAGAGATGAAGGGACAAGCAATCGCCGATTTCCTAGCAGACCATCCAATTTGGTCCAACTCTAAACAGACGTCAGAAGTCAACGCAACTAGTAAAGAACAACCATGACTGATATTCTTTGATGGTGTTGCCAGACGATCTGCTGCTGGAGTGGGGGTTGTGATGCTATCCCCACATAAACACATACTGCCTAATGGTTACTCATTAACAGAGCCGTGTACAAACAATATGGCAGAATATAATGCACTCATTATTGGTTTAAAAATGGCTCTGCAACTGGGGGTGAACTACCTAGAGGCATATGGAGACTCTAAACTTATCGTCAATCAAATTACGGGTGAGTATGAAGTCAGACATGAAGCTCTCATCCCCTATCATCAATTACCCATTGAGCTGGCAGGTTATTTCGAACAGTTCTATATTTATCATATATCTCCACATGAGAATATCTATGCGGATGCTCTTGCCGCGTTAGCTGCAACATTGGCAATCCCGCCAGGCGCAGCTAAAAGTATCACTATTGGAAGTAGAGAACTCCTCCATCCCGATACGGTTTTCTAGGCCAAGGAAGTATGCTAAGTAGGCTTGACTCTGGAACCCCATGATTGGCGATTTCCATTTGTGGATTATGCCTTATATGGGATGGTGCCAGAGGATCCAAAGGAAGTCGCCTCGATAAAGAGGAAGACCCCGAGATTTTACTATGATCATACGCTTCAAATTTTATACAGAAAGTCAAGTAATGGTCTCCTGCTACGCTGCATATCAAAGGCAGAAGCAGATGAAGTGCTGAGAGAACCGCATGATAGAGTGTGTGAAGCTCACCAGCCCGGTCCAAAACTCGGGGACCGCATAAAAAGGTTAGGATACTACTGGCCGAAAATGATTACAGAGGCAATGGCGTACGCTAAACGGTGCCATGAATGTCAAGTATACGCTAATTTTATACATCAACCCCCAGAGTACCTGCACAATACTGTTGCTAGCTGGCTATTTTAAGCATGGGGAATGGATATTGTGGGGCCAATAACTCCCCCGTCATCCAGATGACATCGGTTTATTCTCGCAATAACCGATTATTTTTTAAAATGGGCCGAAGTCGTGCCCATGAGAGAGGTAAAAATAACAGATGTAATTAAGTTTATTAAACATCATGTCATTTATCATTTTGGCATCCCCCGAAAAATCATCCATGATAACAGACCACAATTCATCAGCCAGGGGTTCTCAAGATTCTGTGATAAGTTCAGGATCAAAGATGTTGCTTCAACGCCATATAATCCTGCGGCAAATAGATTGGCCGAAGCTTTCAACAAGACAATTATTAAACTCCTTCAGAAGTTCGTCTCTTCCAACAAACGAGACTGAGATGAAAAGCTGGGAGATTGTTTGTGGGCTTATTGCGCTACTGTCCGCACCCCAACAAAAACCACCCCGTTCTCCTTAGTTTATGAAAGTGAGGTCGTCTTGCCTTTTGAAGTCCAGATATCGTCATTAAGAGTGGCCCTAGCCACTAAGATGACGACAGAAAAACGCCATCAATAAATATTGCAAGAACTAGAAGCGTTGGATGAAAAATGTTTCCGGGCTCAACAACAAATTGAGTTTTATCAAGCCCGAGTCTCGCAAACGTTCAATAAGAGCGTTAAACCAAGGACCTTTAAGTAAGGAGACTTGGTTCTGGCTATTAAAAGGCCGATGATTCTAACCCACAAGACTAAGGGTAAATTTGAACCCAAGTGGGAAGGACCATTCATCGTGAAGACGGTATACTCTAGTGGAGCTTATCGCTTAATGAACCAAAATGGCGATAGAATGATGATGCCGATCAACGGCAAATTTTTGAAAAAATACTATGCTTAAAAAAAAGAAAAAAAGAAAAAAAAGGATATTATTTACTATCACACCTGATTTATATCCCTAGAAGCATAACTATTCACTTGTTCAAGTTACGCATATGAGCACTTGAACCTCCTTATTAAACTAAGACATGTGCAATTAGGTGCCTCTGTCTAACTCAATGATCCTGATCCGATCATTCTAATGTAAGTAGTTAAACGCTTTCACCAAACATCAATTTGCTCTATTAAAGAGCTTTACCGTGGTCAATAATCGTGACCTGGTTGGTCTTAGACCTGGTTGGTTTTAACAATCTAAGTTACGCAGATGAGCCTTGGATTGTTTAAACAAATTTTATGACAAGTTATTTGTTGTGCAAGGAAAATTTGTAGCCAACAGATAAAAAGAATCAAAAAAATGATCTTTATTCATGAATCAAAAGAATAAAGTTACAAAAAAAAATAATGAAATAAATAAAAAAATTCAAATAATTGTTGAATTCTTCTTATTACAAAGAATAAAGAATAAATACATAGAGAGAGTTATGGCTCTCTCAGAAACTTCAACTTATTCATCGACTCATCAATAACTCGACGACGAGTCTCCTCCACGGAGTGTTGAGCTTGCCGGCGCAAATCATCATCATTTATTGCGAGTTGCTGGGTCAACCGCTGACGAGACTCTTCAATAGCATGGCTTCTTATTATGCCCTCCCGCTCAAGCTGTCCTCGTTGAAGGACCAGCTCTTTCCGTCTCCTGACGGACTCCCCTAGCCGAGACTCGCTGGCTTCTAAAATAGCCTGAGCCTTAGCGATAGTCTCTTTGGCTCTCAGGATGGCTGCCTGGCTTCCCTCGATCTCAAAGTCCACCACCTCTAGCCTCCTGAGAATTGACTCCTGGCTGCTTGTAGCTCCGCCAACTCCCGCGACCATCCTTTTTCCTGTCGCCTCAACTCCTTTTGACGAGCTGTTAGCTCTGCCCGTACCCGCGCCAACTTGATCTCGGTGATCGCTTCCACATCCGCTTGGCGAACTGTGTTTAGCGTGTTCACCTACTCTTCTAAAGCTTCTAGGTGGGCCCAATAAAGAGCTGCTCGGTCACGTCCCCCAATCCTTTCAATATTATCCAAATAACTGGATAACATTAGACATCCAAGATTAAGGAAATCTCTTCCGTTCAGAATCATCCCAATACATCTCCTTAGTAGCTGCATAAAATCGTTGACACTGTGATTGAAGAACTCCTCAAGAGGATCAGCAATATCTAAATTCAAAGCAGGCAGTGCTAGGGAAGATGTCACCGGGGGAGGAGTGGATTCTGTTGGAGTCGAGGAAGAGGAAGCCCGTCCCTATACCAGATTCATGATATGAGGGGCCAGTAGAGCCAATAAAGACTTGGCAGAACTGGAAATCCAAGGCGAATTATCACTGGTACAAGTCATTCGAGCAGCACCACCAGCAGGGGTAGATAATTGAGTGTTTTCACCCGAAGCTCCTCCTATGGCAGAAATTTCGAACGAGAACTTCAAATTCTCTTCATCCCCTATTGGCAGATGACTTGGAGCGGGAGGAGTCATCGGTGTCTCAACAGCCACAATGGTAGAGGGCGTTAATACCACTGGCTGAGGAGCAAAGGGCACACCAACAACCACTGAAAAAGTTTCCTCGGAGTAGACCATTAGTGTTGGAGATGGCAGACTTGGAGATAGGGGAGCCTCTCTTGCTGCGGTTGCAACGACGACCTCTGTCCTATCATCACTCCCAAGTTCGTCGATTGAAGAAACTGAAGTAGGAACAGAGAGAGGAGTTGGCGTGAAATAATCCACGCTAAACTCCTCCGCCGAACTACAAGGACCACCCACTGAGCCGATGGTGCCAGAATAGTCGACCAACTCCTCGGACTCCACCCTGGTAGTTGAATGCATGGGAGAATGGAGCTGACTCCCTGCAACTCAGAAAACAAAAAAAAAAAAAAGAGGAGTGCTACATATAATATAGAAAAATGAACAGAAGATAGTATGTAAAATCTAAAAGAACCATACTAGGGGATACAAGTCCGGTGGTGGGACTTGAAGGAGGAGCCGTGGTCGTCTCTAGAAGCACACCAGCCTCACTACCTAGAGGGTGCGTCGCGGCATGGTCGACGGATTCTGCGGTTGGGGGAACCGGGACCTCAGTAGCACTAGGGGCTTCTGCAGGCCTGCTCTCCTCTGCCGGCGCTTGAGGCAGAGTTGAGGCGAGCAAGTCCGTAGCAAACTGGACAGCTGCCTCTTGGGGGACTACTAGGGTCCCCGGGGCCAACTTTTTCTTCTTCTTGGCTGGCCCTTCTCTTAGGGGTCCGCGGTATTTGACAGTCGGACTCCGGGAACCAGTGACTACAAGTTGGAAAGCATTTCCAACATCAGCGTCATCATCATCACCATCATTGTCATCTCCATCAGAGTCACCAACATCTGATGGATTGGCCGCCGCGCTAAGAAATTCATTTTACCCTTACTCTCTTGGCCCCCTTGCGGCTAGAGTAAAAGGTCTCTATCTCTTTACAACAACTCCAGTTGATGGAGAAGTTGGGCACATTAGCATTGGCGACACTGTACCACATGCAGAAGCTAAGAGTCATGCTCAGCTCTGACGACTTCTGAGACAAGACGAATTCAGCACTGGTTCCACCAGCTACAAAGTGAAACCAGCCGCGGGCACCTTCATACAAGTTTTCCTCATAGGCCAGCTTCTTATTTGGGTTACCCATATAGAGTTGAGAGTACCCAAACTGACGAGCGAAGCATTTCGGAATGTATGGTTCAATATAACACATGGTATCTTATTGATACACCAAGTGCCCTGGTCGGATATTAAGGAGCCACCAGAACGCTCCTGAGGATAAGACGGTAAAATTGTTTGTTCCCAAGATATTCTTGAATTTGGACCCGTATTCTCCACCAGGGAAGTCAGGGAAGCACCGGAAGATTTCATAATTATGGTGTTGGCGAAGTGTCTTCCGGATTTGAGACATGTAATGACTCTTCCATGAGGAGCGTTCATATAAGTCCACAAGGAAGGGCTTATCACCTGAGAGATGTTCAGCCGCACTCATCAAAGAGGGGCAGTGCATGACAAGTCACGCCATTAAATAAGTATAGTGCATCTCCACCCTAGGGTTTGGAGTTTTTACCTTGGCAGTCTCTTTCGGCTTGCCTTTTCGTTTCCCTTTCCCCTTGTCGGCGGGAATGAAACCATTACAGAGCGCTTATAGTCCACTCTGTAGGCTGCTCACCATGGCGGGAAGGAGCCAGAAGGGTCGGCCGTATGCAAGAAGAACTGCTGGATACACCATGTTCATTGCAATTGCCTCTTTTGGCAATGATGACACGACACATCTTTTTAACCATAGCATTAGAAACCCAGCAATAAGATCTCTATTAGACACAGGGAACTGAGCTTGGTAGTGGAAGCTTATGAAGACGGTGCCAGGATTGAATCCACCTTCATTAGATTCAGCGGTATAGAATATGACACGCGTCTTGGCAATGCGGCGATCGATCTCCTTGATATCAACAGGAGCGTGGCCGTGAACTCTTGCTGAACTTTCTTTGGAGTTCAGGTTTGCAAAAAGGTAATCGGCCCACTTCTTGTGATCGATACCCTGGTTACACACACCTGCCATGTCGGTGCAGATGTGGTAATAGCACATCATCTCCCAGTAAGTGGCATAGATGCGCTCATCCCTCACCTTCAGCATATTCAGCTCCTCGGTAGTGGGGATGTACTCTTTATAAGGGACTTCGTCTATTGATAAACCCGAGACCTCATACATCTCGTGTAGTGCAGGCCCCAATTCAACTACGGGTATGAAAAGGTGTCGGTCTCAGGGTTGTACATCTCCAGGAGACTGAAGAGATGGTAGGAGCTCTGGGGAATCCCAAATTGGACGTTTCTGATGGCTCTGTATAAGCCAATCTCCCTCAGAATTGGTTCATGGGAATCCATCATGTATTGGACGAGGCAGGCCCACCACATGTTGCTGGAAGAATAAACCTAGCCAGGCATCCTGAAATCGTTGGCTGGGTATTGGCCTCCTTGCGCCATGAACTCACTAAGAAAAGTTTGCGCACGAATTGGGACCTCTCCTACTGGGTGTTCCTTGGTGATTATTTCCGGAAGTAACTCGGTGATGCATCTTGTGGGACCATCTTGGTAAGCCCTATGTGCGCCCAACTTGCCCGTAGGGACACAGTCGTACTCCTGGCTCAGCCTCCACTCCAATTCACGGTGCATGGTTA
Source organism: Dracaena cambodiana (assembly GCA_036321105.1). Taxonomy (NCBI): domain Eukaryota; kingdom Viridiplantae; phylum Streptophyta; class Magnoliopsida; order Asparagales; family Asparagaceae; genus Dracaena; species Dracaena cambodiana. The sequence continues at coordinate 6,364,212 of JAYEPQ010000005.1, forward strand.
GCCTTTGAAGATAGACCAGGGGATAGCTACGCTCCATGCTGGGTAGAAACATCAGCAGGTCACCAGATTGGTAGAATCACATGCACTCCTCTTCAAAGAGGATCTGGTCTGAGTGCTCCATTATATCTCCGAAGAAAAATGCGGGCTTCTCCAACACTTCCCGGTTGGTGGCCTCGAAGGCAGCATTAGCGATAATCTCCCTTACAGTAGCAAGGTGGTTCCTGATCAACTTCTCCCTGCGTTCTCTCAAACCTGGCTTGTAGGCCGGAAGATCAGTAGTAAATCGAAACTGGGCCATCAGATCCGTACCCCCAGCGTATTCGAAGTAGTGCTTATAGAGGAGAGCGTCCACCGAATACCCCACTGCAAAAGAAGAATCAAGAGTTAGAAAAAGTTTTACAAAACTCAGAAAATCTTCTAAGTACAGAAATGCAGAGTTAAAAATAACTCTGCGCGAAACTGAGGAGATAGCCTTGCGTTTCTGTAAAACGCGAAGCTAAAAGGTAACTTCGCGGTGATATGTAAAACACAAAGTTAATAGTCTCGCGTTTACAAACGCGAAGTTAAAGTTCATAACCTCGCGTTGGAACGCGACAGCTAGCAGAAATAGCCCCGCGTTTCCAAACGCGAAAATAACGCGATAGCTTCGCGTAGAAGAAGACCAGAGGCCCTTCTTCTTCTCCAAGCCGTACGGTCGGAAAACGGCGATCTCGCCGTTAAAGAAGTGATTGGTCGGTTAAAACCAAGCCAAATCACCCTAAAATTACTCTAAAGAGTCCAAAAATTGAAATTTTTACCTCCAATGGGCGCTGCATGGACTGGCTCGCCGCTATGGCCACTTCCTCAGCCGCTGCCGCCGCTGCTAGCGCCGGCCGATGCTAGCTCCGGCCGCCGATGGTGAAGAGGCGCGCGAGGTCGAGCTCTTCTTGGGTTCTAATGGTGAAAATCGACGAGAAATTTAGAAAAAAAATTGGTCGAAAATCACTCAGTCGCCTGAACTTTGTTCGCCTGGGCTCTGATCTCTTGAAATCTTCGAATGAAGTGAGGAAGAAGATGAAGAAGACTCTATTTAAATGAAAAAAAACCTACTCTTTGGTATTCGGCGCAAAAATCGGAACAATTACTAAGCAGTTACCTATTGAAACGCGAAGCTATTAGCTCCGCGCAAGTATACAAAACGCGAAGATAACTTAGTATTTTAACTCCGTGTTTCAGTTTGAAAATCCAAAGTATTTCAAAATTTGCTAAGTTCTAAGCTATTTTGAAAACTTTGGAGGGGGTTCTGTTGGTAGTGAAAATTTCTTAATAAAAAAAGGATTTTTCACAATAGAATGCGGAGCTAACTCAGTAGCTCCGCGTTTGGCTATTTTAGCCTCGCGTTTGAACAAAACGCGCAGCTATTCAATAGCTCCGCGTTTTGATGCGATTAGCTTCGCATGAGCAGATAACCAGAATTATAAATTGATTGAAATTAAGATTTGGGCTTATCCAAATATTCAAATTAAGTCCAATCAAAACTCTAAATGAAGAGATTTAAATCAAAACTAAGATATTTAATTAGAATCATTTATGAATACAAATTCTATTTAAATAGAAACTCTTATTTTGACCTAAGACTATAAATACCCCTTTGAGGAAGCCCTAGGGATTTTTTTTCACATCTTAGAGAATTCGAGTTACGCGTGAGAGCTTAAATTCGTGAAGATCAGCAGAGAAGATCCAAGTAGGCCGCTGTCATCTTCAAGAGAGAAGATCATCGTCGTCAGATCGTCAAAAGGAACTACTAGTTAGATCTCATCGCTACGAGATCCCACGTTTTTATTGTAAAAGAGAGCGATAGATTATAAATCCTCTCGTTTGTTCTTTTCTTATTCACTTTCATTGTAATTAAGTTATTTTAATGGAAAGAAGCAAATTTTCTGCTGCGAACACTTACCTCATTAGGAGTGAGCGCATCTAATCTAGCATGAATAACTCTCACGTGTTCACGGCACACGTTGTTATCCCGTCTACTCAGCCATCTACCTGTCTGGGGTTCTTCTGATCTATATGATATGCTTGTAACTGGCATCAATATTGGAAAATGAGAAAATATCCACACTTGTAATAGTGTCAGATAGCCAGCTAATTGGGAAATGTATGCTCTCGATGCCAGACCAAGTTGCCGATAAAGGAAATCTAGGCATTCGGCACCCTATGCGTATGTGCTAATGGCATTTATATCAGTCAACAATGCCAAATAATCAATGGTGACCCGTGTTCTACTCTTATCTCCAAAAAGAGTACATCCTAAAAGATATAATAGATAAGCTCGTGTTGCACACGTTATCCTGACCTCTGAATCATTATCAGTGACGAGGCTGAAACGATCCTTGAGCCAATCTAGGCTTACTGAGGATCCACCTTTCGTGTTTAACTCTTCTCTAGCTTCACTATGACTTACGCCTAGCAAACTAACTAACATATCAACAGGGATGGTGGATCATCATCTTCAGGAAAATAGATAGATTTTCCTGTAACTGGCAAACCAAGAAGACTTGCGACGTCATCCAGCGTGATCGTCATCTCTCCAAAAGGCATGTGAAATGTATTGGTTTCTAGATGTTACCTCTCAACAAAGGCTGAAATCTTAACGCAACTTATATAGGGGTACGAGCATTGAACCAACGGGTATAGAAAGGAGTTCTTAATAATCTCAATGAAACAAGTGTTGGGTTGGTTCAACTGTAGCGGCCATGCAACGATTTTTTTGGTGTGGTTTAAGCAGCACAATGGATCTCTCTCCTGCATTAAAGGTAAATTCGTAAGAAATTAAATCCATAATTAACTAACTATGACCGGAATCTATTGTTATTTACCTCATTTTTACTAATAAAATAAGCAACATGAGTTTTAAAACTCTTAAGAACTGACAAATCTGTCGGTCCCTCATCAATAGCATGTAGGACATTTTCCTCTGCCTCTCCCGCTGCGATGTTCGTCGTGTCATGCAATGCAACCGGCTCGTCTTTGGCTACTTCGGTTATTGGATCAGCCGGTGCCTTTGATGCAGTTTTCTTCCGTCTATTCGATACTATAGAATGAATTCTTGATGACTGCGATTGATCCATCTGAATTTTACTGTAAAATTAAACATTGTGACGCATAAACCATTAACTACGCAAAAAATTTAGCAAATAATTGCCGCATTTGGTGTCAACAATTGGTGCAATTTATTCTTCTTTGGTTAACAACATGCCTACCTACTTCATTCAAAATTCCACATTTACTATAAATTACACAAATAATAATTATAATTTAGTCAAACATCTAATAGCAAGAATTTTATTCTCCAATACCTTCCAAACAATAAATCACATATATTTAAATCTCCGCACTACTAAAAAATTATTGACTTTGAATACTTCAACATCAACAAACTATAAGATTAAGAGACTTCAAAACCACAACGAATAAAAAAAATATCTAGAAAACGATGCCCTACATGTCCTAGCGTGCTGCTGCTTGAGCGCGGAAAAAATCGACGGCGAAGGCGGCTTTCACGTTCCTGGGGACGACGATGTTTCGTGGAAGGTGCCGGCAGAGTCCGTGCGGGAAGCTCGACCGGAGGAGGGACGCGGATTTGGGTATTGGGGATGGTGATCGCGAGGAAAAATAGTAGAAACGGTTAAAAGGGAGTGGAGGGACGCGGATTTGGGTATTGGGGATGGTGATCGCAAGGAAAAATAGTAGAAACGGTTAAAAGGGAGTGGAGGGATATTTTAGAAATATTTGTGGTACTCACTAAACTCCTCCAGTACTATGCATTGTCCGTCCCAAGTCAGGATAAAGGAGAAGAGTTGTGGTAGGCCAGTGACAGCCAACGTAAAATATTGTCACATATTATGAAATGAGCCAAAATATCAGAACATGTGGTGGTTTAACTAGTGATTTTTCTATCACTATTGGATTACATCAAGAATCTGTATTGAGCCCATTCTTATTTGTTATAGTGATGGATGAGATTACTAAAACCATTCAGGATGAGATACCTTGGTGTATGCTACTTGCTGATGATATTGTCTTAGTTGATAAGACAAGAGAAGGGTAAATGCCAAGTTAGAGTTATGGAGGTATACATTAGAATTTAGAGGTTTTAAATTGAGTAGGTTTAAAACAGAGTATATGGAGTGTAAATTTAGTAAACAACGGACCATAAACTATAATACTGTAAAACTAGATAGGCAAAAGATACAAATGAGCAGTCAGTTTAGATATTTGGGTTCTATTATTCAGAATGATGGAGAGATCGATAATGATGTTAACCATAGGATACAAACTGGCTGGTTGAAATGGAAAAGGGTAACGGGAGTTTTATGTGACCGTAACATTTCGTTAAGATTGAAAGGAAAATTTTATAGGACTGCTATTAGGCCAACTTTATTATATGGCACGGAATGTTGGGCTATAAAGAAAAGTCATTCACAGAAAATAAGTGTAGTAGAGATGCGCATGCTGCATTGGATGTGCGGCAACACTAGGAGAAATAGAGTGAGAAATGAAGATATTCGTGCTAAAATAGGTGTAGCTCCTATCAATGAGAAGATGCGAGAAAATCGCTTATGATGGTTTGATCATGTGCAACGTAGGCCTACAAGTGCACCAGTTCAAAGATGGGAGTTTATCAATATAGGACAAGTTAAAAGAACGAAGGAAAAACCGAAGAAAATATGGATGGAGGTGATACGCAAAGATATGGAGTCTAGAGGTTTAAATAAGGAGATATTACTTGATAGAAATGAATGGAGAAGGAATATCAAAGTAATTAATCCGGCGTGATTTTTTTTTTAGTTCATACAGCCTTCCCCAAATACTTAGGATAAAAGCCTTAGTTTTTGTTGTTGTTGTTATTGTTGTGGTACTCACCGGCAAAAAGAAGTATCTTTTTAGAATATCTCGTGCTCAATAGGAAATTGGGGCTAGCTTGGAAAAAAGTGGTGCCCATTTAGAATTGACCTTTAACCAGCGCTAAACCCACAATACAATTTTCGGTAATTTTCTTTTAGCGGTCCCTCTCTTTGGTTCTCCCGCTTCCGCTGCGTCGCCGACAGCTGGACCATGGGATCGAGCTCGGATGGCGATCGGCCATGGCAATCGTATCACACCGTCTATACAAACGCCAAAGCAGGTACTCAGTACTCGATCAAATTAGGGTTTTCTTTCTTTCCTTTCTGTCCCTAATTTCTAGGGTTTAATCACTCATTGGAAGTGAAAGGAGAAAGTAGACCAGATCAGATTCAATTTTTCTTGAGTTTTGCGCGGGCTTACGAGAGATTTCGATTTCATACTGCTAAATTTCTGATTTTTTTAATTGTGTTCGTGGATTTTTGAAGGAATGGATGGAGTTGATAAAGAGAGAGTGCAAAAAGTCGTGTATGAGATGAGCAAAGGGTCGAAGTATTTTGAGAACGAGAAGCGTAAAGAGGCATTCATACAGCAAAAGATCGAGAATTTGCGTTCTCAACGTGATAAGCTCACGGATAAGGACATCGCCCATTTTCAGGAGGTTGGTGTACTTGAAATTGGCTTATTATCTAGCAATTTCTTTTTGCTTTTATTAAGGGTTAATTACATTCAGACCCTGTAGTATGGTGATGATATAACTTATCACTCTTAAAATTTTAAACTCTCACTTAGATCTATGAACTGCTAAAAAAATATTTTCGTCTTAATTTTCCTGTCAGTTTTTTTTCTGCGATCTAGGAGTACTAAGTGAGAGTTTTAAATTTTAGGAGTGATAAAGTTATATGCCCCTCGTACTATAGGATACTATAGGGGTCTGAATGTAATTAACTCTTTTATTAATGATCCTATTGTGCAACTCCGACATGGATAATAGAATCAAAGAACCACAAAGTGCTAGCTTAATTGCTTTGGCTTCTTTCTTATGGTCTTTACCCGTGAAATACATTGCGTAAGTAAATCATGCTTTCAACTTTGCAACAACTTTGCAATTCACGTTGATTATGTTGCACCCAAACTGTTATGCCCAAATTGTGGACATAATAATTATCGCAGCTAGTATTGTTGACGAAGGAACCATAGAAAATACTCCATACTTAGCATGGGTGACCCCTTTTGGTGAATTCTCACTTAAAGAGTGACAAGGCTTAGAACCACCCCCTTACAAGTTTTTGAGAAAGAAAGACGTGGTCTCCTTGTCATTTCATTAAAATGATCTTAACAACACTGCAGTTAAAAAATCAGTCACATCATAGGTTACCTGTCACTACAAATACCAACTCTTGAATCAGAAGACAAAATATGACGAATGATGATAGGGCTAAAAATCAACTATGACAAGGAAACAATCCACATCATACCAACAGGTGGGTTAGTATGACTAAAATGAAACACCAACCATGGATGGATTAACTCAAGATGGATTTGTTTCTTAATTGCAGTATCGAGAAAGATCCTTTTAAAGAAACTTGTTACAAGGCTTTAAACTTCCTTGTGACTCCCCGAGTGAGCTCTTACCTGAGGCGGGCGACCATCATGATACTACTCCTGAAACACCAACTATTTCTGGAGCAACTCAAGTTTGAAATTGCTAGCGTATGTTGAACCATCTAGACCAACTGAAGGAGTCTTCTCTAGTGGGAATCTATCATTTGATTTTTGGTATAGTTTGTCGTTGTGCCAAACCTGGCAATTTCTAATATACATACATGTAAGAGATAATAGGTGAAAGTTCCCTTTCATTTCTTTATGACATGTTTGCTGCCGAACTACGTTTGAAAAAGCCATTACAGGGATCAAGGAACACAAAAATAACTGTAACTAGGATTCAACATATAAATCCGCAAAATGTCTTGGCTTTAGTCTTTGCAAAGATGTTGGTGCTTGGATGGTGACTTTAAAGAAATTGTGCAAGCGAAACATGAGAGTTAAGCAGAGTAGACCTTAAATAATTTTGACAACTGAAAATTGTTGGTTGGAGAATACTTGATGCATCTTTCAAGTGGGCTATAGATTGGGTTCTATGATTTCTACTATGTGGTAAAATATAAAAAGCTGATATTGGAGAGCGTTTGAGGATTTATGTAATTACTGATGGAATGCAGTTATTATTGTTTCATCCTTATTTTCTTGTGAAAGATTTAAAATGACTTGTTTGTTTGTTTTAAAGGTGCCATTGGATATGATCTTGGCGTGTTGCCATGACATTGACAAATATATTAGTTCTAATTTTTTCTGATCTTTCAGATGGCTCATATAAGGATTATAGAGTTGGAAGCTTCACGCAACCTTACGCAAGTGTGGCTGCATTCTGATATGGATGCTTTCTATGCTGCTGTTGAGACATTGGAGAATCCATCATTGAGGGGAAAACCTTTGGCAGTAGGGAGCTTATCTATGATATGCACTGCAAATTATGAGGTTTGTTTAACTTCTTATTGATTTGCAAGATGGATTTTACATAAACAGGCTAGGAATTTTTATACATGTGAAATATCATTTTAAGATTTGAAAGCATATGTTTACAGACAGCATAAGCTTCATGCTGTGTGTGATTTAGGCACGGAAATTTGGAGTTCGTGCTGCAATGCCGGGTTTTATTGCACGTAAATTATGCCCAGATCTGGTATTTGTTCCTACAAAATTTGAGAAATATATTTACTATAGTGAATTGACAAGAAAAGGTAAGCTCCTGCTCTCATAGAATCTCTCAGCTACAAAATAATTGGGCTAATATATTTAATGTTCACAAATTTTCAGTTTTTCGAAAATATGACCCGGACTTCATAGCGACTAGTTTGGATGAAGCATACCTCAATATAACTGATACTTGCAATAAAAGAGGCATTAGTGGTGAAGAAGTATGTTATACCATGATCATACCTAGTGACTAAGCTTCGTACCTATGGTCTAAGACCATAGGTTCAAGTTCTTACTTATCTCCATGTTGAAGTAATTGAATCATTAACTACTTTTATTTTCTCTTCAAAGGTTGCTGATGAACTCAGAAAGGCTATTTTTGAGGAGACTGGTCTAACGAGTAGTGCTGGAGTTGCACCAAACCGCATGCTTGCGAAGGTTTTCCTTTTATCATCAGTGTTTGCATACTGCAACCTCTTGTAAACATAAGGTGTTCGCAAGTTTGCTGAGGCAACAGTAATTGTTTACCCAGTGTGTAAGAACTTACACATGCATAGACATGCTAACAGTTGCATGAGTGGAAAGAATACGCTTAAAATGCTTATGATATTCTTCTGCCTCAAGTGCAAGTGAGATTTGCTTTAAAATCAGTAGTAGAAAGCAGAAACTATAATCTGGAAAACTTGGTTCCCTCCGTCTTCATTCAAATTTCACTGTTCATTGACCTGAATATGTGAAACTTCCTTTAGAGATTTCGACCAAGTTTCTTATCTCGGTGCAGAGATGTTTAACATGAGCCTTGGCCCTTGGTTACATGTGGGTGGAGCAGGATAGAGTGGTGTCATTAGACTTGAATGTGGAACTAAACCTGCCAGCCATCTTTTTGGGTACCAGTTGTTGGCCCTTGTAATATGTCTTTGTAAGATAACCTATGACCTGGGAAGTTTCTGAGCAATTTGGTTAAGCACATTAATACAGCCAGCAGCAGTGGTAGGGTAATACTCTGGTCATCAGCTAAACGTGCCAAGGTACTTCTAACAGGTGCTTAGTATGGATGGTTTTCAGCATCTGCACTGTGATGTATGCCATGCACATAAAAATAATCGCCCAAGCAATGACTGGAATTGATTACCGGACCCAAAAACTTGGTTTTTTGCGTGATTCATTTGGAACCTTTGTTCTAGGACTTATGTTCAGTTATTAGTGCAGTGATTTGTAGGGAACCATACTGTTGATGTCTTAATAAATGGACATTTTTTCTTGTCATGACTTGAATGCTTCATCAGCACAGCAGCAAGTTACCTTGGCTTGACATATTTCAGTACTACCACATGATTTCCTCAAGTGGATGACCTAAGTCCTATGTTTCTACTAATTTAGAGCTCTTTATTTTTTGAAAGAAAGAAAAATTAGTTCCACTAAAATTTTTAAAAGAGTTAATTATAGTTAGACCCCCTGTAGTATTAGGAGTGTGTAACTTAACACCCCTGAAGTTTGAAACTCTCAAAAAAATCCCTCGACTTAGTTATTTTCACTCTCTTTTTTTACTAAAGTGCACTCTTGTCCCTCAAATTCCTATTCTACCCCATCCTTCCTTTTAACCAGCACACTCGTTAAAGGGAGGGATGAGAGTAGAATAGGAATTTGAGAGACAAAATTGCACTTTAGTAAAAAAGGAGAGTGAAAATAAGTAAGTCCAGGGGTTTTTTGAGAGTTTTAAACTCCAGGGGTGTTAAGTTACACATCCCCAATATTATAGGGGGTCTGACTGTAATTAACCATTTTTAAAATGATGAAATTGTTCTAATATTCCTTTTCTGTTTGAAACCTGTAAAGCTGTTACTGCAAAAGCTAATGTAGTCACCCTTTTATGTAAATGCTATAACCTTCTTATCTGGAGCTTTGAAATTTACCCGTTTTGCTAGGTTTGCTCTGATATCAACAAGCCCAATGGACAGTTCATATTACCAAATGACCGGAAGGCTGTCATGACCTTTATATCATCACTCCCAATACGAAAGGTGATCTCCTATCCTCCAGCAAATTCTGGATGTTGTTTCTTTTAATTGGAAACAAAACACGCACGACATGTAATAGTTTCATGTTCATTGTCTTGATCAAGACACCATAACCAAAACATCTATTTCAAAAGGATCTATAACTGATGGGCTTCTGAAGATGTCTAGTCTGATAGAAAACGTGTTTTACTATATGACATTAATTTCTTCCTGTAGCAAATCTTAAGTTGCATCATTAAGCCATTTCGTTTCTCAACATTTCTTGTATATGAAGCTACTCTTGCTACCATTTTCCTGATTGAGGATTGCAATGCACTTGGATTTTAATTTTGTGTTATGTCTTGATATGAGTATGATTTGTTCTAGTAAGTTTATCACTTCTTTGGGATTAGTGCTCTGTAGATACAGGAGCTTAAACTGGAATGCATTTTCCTACCTGCTAAATTTCCTGCTAGGTCTTTTTGACAAGCCCCTCTCCTGATGATAGTTTACTAAGCCAGTGCATTAAGCGATCAGAATATTATATAGAATTTTCTTTTCCTTCACTTTGATATGAAAAGGATGAAGAAGAAGATGATGGTGATGCAATGTGTATTTTCTGACGATTGACCATGGATTATTTAGCAGCTGTTGGAGATGTAGAGTAGAAAGGTAGCTAAAGTTGTCTGTCACATCACGTGCATAATAGTTGAATAGTGTCTGGTGAAGGGAGACCTTTTTCTTTCTTTATTCTTTTTTTGGGGAGGGGGGTGTTAACGAATAAGGGAGAAGATAAATTTAAATTGGATGGAAATTTTTTGGGATGCATAGATTAACTTTGACTATTAGATTCCAAAAATATTGATACAAGAAAGATTCATAGACTGGCCACTAATTGGCATAAGGTGGTGTGAAGTTTTCTTGATATTGCTTTAGGTTAATTTTGAGTTATACAGGCATCACAGTTAGGAGGTCAAATGAGAATATACTACTAAACTATTAATATGAGGATTTTGGTGGCGAAAAGAATAATTTTCAGCACATTCAGGGAAAATATATTAAATAATTTATCTTCTAGTCTGTATTTTCCTTGTCTAGGAACACACTCTTTCTCATTCAAATGGAATAATTCATAGTAATTAATATGCTCATGCTGCATTGAAATTGAAGTAGGAATTCAATAAGATAGCTATAAAACTAGCAAGCCCTGTAGTTCCGAATGTGGGGCAATTAAGAAACAATATATATTCAAAAATGAGTTTGGCAGAAATGAGAATAGTTGGATGAATGGTAATACACTAAGTGATAGAATAAGAAATGAATATATCTATAAGAATCAGAAGTTGTTCCAATGTAGGATAAAATGAGAGAAAAACATGCGTAAATGAGACCTTTATGGATAGCAGTTAGGAAAGTGAGAACCATGATATGTGGAGTTAGACGACTAGAAGTAGGCCCAAACACAGATGGATGGAAGCAATTAAAAATGACATGTAAGTTGTGAATTTGACTGGGAGATGACCCTTAACTGACCTGAATGGAAGAATAAGGTTCACGTAGCGGACCCTAATTTAGGATAAAGGGTGTGCTGATGTTGTTGATATTGTCATAAGTATTCTCTTATTTCTGTCTATTTCATGTATCGATAATGGTGATAATGTAAATTTGTCGCTATTCATATCTTTGTGGGATGTTAGACTTAGCTATCTTTATGGTTCTATTTTTTCTGTAGCTATATTACTTTGTTCTACTTTTAGCATTTTTTCCCCATCATCATATAATAGTTTTATGATTTTACTCTATATTGCTTGTCTTGCTTGCCATATCTCAGCCTTGTGCTCAATCTTCTGTTATTATTCTTAATAGTAGCCTTTTGTGATTAAGTAAATTTGCCTACTTTTTTCCTAATTAATCTAACTAACTTCAGTATATCTTTTTTTTTTTTTTTTTTTCTTTTACTAACTTCTCGTGTTACTGCTATAGCATTTACTAATTTTACCTTTCTTCTATGTTGTTTCTTCTGGCTGTTTATCTAATGAAACTCACTCCAAAGGCTTACTCTGTGTTGTATTTTCTAGTTTAATGGTGATTTATTCTGCTCTTGTTTAATCTGATATCTCTTCAGGATTTTGGATACAGGTTGGGGGTATTGGTAAGGTGACTGAACATGTCCTAAGGGATGTACTTGGGATCAACACGTGTGAGGAGATGCTACAAAAGGGTGCTTTGTTATGTGCATTATTTTCTCATTGTTCATCTGGTTAGTATACTAGGAAGTAGGTGCCAGTTACTAGATTAATCTGAATTTTCTATGAAATTAAGTTCTTCTGAAACTATTTAATTTTGGTTAGATTAAAAAATATCCATATGTATTGATTTATATAATTTCTACCAATATAGTTAACTTTTGTCTGATGCTGTGAACTAGTATGTGCTTCAGTGTCCTTAATAGTTCTTGTCAACTACTAGCCAGCTTATTCTGACTCTCAAAATCCTTTTGGGAGAATTGTATACTGAGAGTTGAAACTTGAAAGTCTGCATGGAAGAAAGCACATCCTGATAAATCTGTCTGGTTGCTATTTACTATTACTCCATTGTGCTAATTCTGGAAATTATGATCCTAACCTGCACACTTTCTTGGTCTTTTATGCCAAACTTGATATGCTCTGTTGAGCACATCATTTGCATGCAAACCTCAGTGGGGATTGCATCACAGCTTCTTAATTGTTTGTCAGCTAAGAGTGCAAGTGGCGTCTTCTGGAATTATTCGGTTTTGGTTAAATTAAGAAATATCCAATCTATCAGTTTAAATAAACCAAAGTGATAGAAGTTATTTATAGTTTCTGATAATTTAGCAGATAAAGTAATCAATTCTCGCTAATAATATATTGATTGCCTAGACCAAGCTTCAATTGTACCTTTTTCTCATCTTTCTTTCAGTGGATAACCTCTGGTGTCCAAGTGACCATTGTAGTCTTTACTGCAAGTTTCTCAAAACTTTCCTGTAACCGTTATATTTAACTCCAGGAAACTGTAGTGAACAGACAGATTACTTTATTTCTTGATTTACTGTTGTGCAGAACTAGTGTTTTTGACATCCTTTCTCAAGTTTTTCTCATCATACGTGCATTAACAGGACTGAGCTATTTAGGTTTTAATTAAAAAAAGTCATGCAATCAGATATTTCACTTTTTGTATGTTCTTTTAACTAATAGATATATTGATCTTTTCTTTCTGCATATTAACAAAAAAAATAAATAATGCAAAGTTGGTCTAATTAGTGTTGGAACTTGGAAGCTTATATGTAGACTGATCTTTCATTTTGCATGTAGAATTTTTATGTAATTTCTGTGAAAATTGTTCTTCACCTTTAATGTTGTCTGTTCACACTCAGATGCATACTCATGCATTATGCCATTTATAGCCATCTAATGCAATTGTATTTCACTTTGTTACAGATTTCTTCCTTTCGGTTGGACTTGGTTTGGGGGGAACGGATACTCCCCAGAATAAGTCTCGGAAGAGTATAAGTAGCGAGCGAACATTTTCTGCGACTGAAGATGAATCAATTATTTTCCAAAAATTATGTAATGTTCTTTACCTTTTTCCATGATCAACTGATTGTTATTTGTCTTATTTGTTTTAAATGCTTGGATTGAAACATTAAAACTTCTTCGTCAAAGGATTGGTTGTAAGTTTGTATGACCTCAATGCCATGGCCTCACTTTCATTTTCTAACATTTGTACTAATATATAAACACATCTTAATTCAAGCATATAAACAAATATGTTTTTCCCCTTCCATTCCTTCATCCCTCTCAAATTACTCGTGTGAGAAGACGAGACATTCCTTGAAAGAATGGAAATGATAAATGAGGATAAAGGCTAACTTGAAATTAGAATTCTACGCTTCCTTTGGCTAAATTCTTATCGATGCGGCACTTTCACTATCTTCACAGAAGGATAAATTGAAATCATCTGATGAGGGGAGATTACGTTACGGAACAAATAATTTTATTCCAAGCAACCTGTTTAGTAAATCTGGAAATCTTGCACCTGCTATCCTTTTTTCCCTAAAGCCCGTTGAATTTATTATAGGCAGTATTTGAATGGATAGAGTAGTTTTATCATTTTGTGCTATTGAATATGGCTCTGTATTTGGGCTATCAAATGTGGCTCTGGCCATTAACTTGATACCTATACTTGTATGTGGTGGTAATTATATTTGTCGTTCTATGCATATGTTGAAGAGAAACACATATTTGGTCCCAATGAAATAGCCTTTTTTCGTCTTTCATAGAATGACAATAATTTAATCATCACTTCCTTCTCCATTCAGCCATTTGGCTCTATTCAAGAGCATCATCTTTGTTGAAGTAACGGGCATCCATTCTTCATTTTAATTGAGCACCATTGTCATCTTCTTTGCTAAATCCTTTTCATTGGTAATTTTGAAGATTTTTTTTAAAATCTATTCTTCAGTTTAGTTTCCTACATGAAATGGTATCCATTCAATTCCATTAGATGCAACACACCTTTTTGCTGATGACAATTTTATTTAGTTAAAGATTCGCCTGTGCCACAGCACAATTCTCTCTCTCTCTCTCTCTCTCTCTCTCTCTCTCCAACTTGTTTCGTGATATCTATTTGTTCATTTGAAGATTTTGTATTTGTGTTATATTTAAGCCTTCATCAAGATGTTTGTTATATTATCTTTTTCCATTTTCTTGTTGCAGCTGATATTGCTGAAACTTTATCCAAGGACATGCTAAAGGAAAGCTTATGTGGACGTACGCTTACATTGAAATTGAAGACTGCTGCCTTTGAGGTTTAAAGCTTTATCTCATCTGCCTTTATTTTCCTTTCTTTTGAGCTCTATGTTGCCGGATATGAACTTTTTATACTCTGAATTATCATCTTACAAGAACGGCTATTGTTGCAAGGTTAAATGGTAAAATACTTATTTGACATTGTCTATTTTTATGGAGAGTTGTTTCTGATTGGAGAAAAATGATTCGTAAAGCCAAACCCAAAGAATTGGGATAAATGGCTTTGTTGCTGTTGTCATATCTGTTGAAACTGTGCATATTATTGAAACTTGCTTTTCTTCTATCTGTTATGTCTTATTGCTTATACATTATATCTTGTACTAATATAACTTACAGGTTCGAACTAGGGCTGTATCTATGCAGAAATTTGTTCACTCCAAGGAAGAGATTCTGACTTACGCTTCTAAGTTACTGAAGGCAGAACTTCCTCTTTCCTTGAGGTTAATTGGTATGGGGGACTGTTCATATATATTCTTCTTGTGCTCTCTGTTGATCTCCAGTAGTTTATATTACGTTATTGTACTTGTCTCCAAACTGTACATTTATCATGTAGATTGGCACATGCTTTTCCATTGGATGCACGATGAAAGCCTTGTAATCAGCAAGTTTGCAAGAAGAAATGATCATTGGACTACTTATTTTCTTGCTTGCATGTTTGACATATTTTGGAATGCTTGAAAGTGTTGTTCGCTTAAAATCTATTTTTGAGATTTAGTAATACTTCCATTAGTGCCAGCCAAAAGCTGGTCCAAGATGCAGAGTATTACCATTCCATTTCGACAAAAGACCATACCCAAATTCAATAGCTTTGCATCCACTATCCCGATCATTACTTTTTTATCCCCAGTGGTAAAGGAAAGGTCCTTATCTTTTGGGCTGAAACAAAAAGAAGTTTTACCATGCCATGGCATAACTTCCACTGGTTTACGAATAACTGAATCGGACTGTTCGATTCAAATCAAAAGTAGGTAGACTACCAGCCTCCCGTGAAGAAATGTGAACTCCTCCTTTGGCCATTACAAATAACATCTTTTTTATTTTATTTTATTTAGACTGCTAATTTTCTTTAGCATGTTGATATGAATGAAGCTGGTCCCAAATGTGGAGTTTTGCAAATAAGGACAATTCTTATATAGACTGATTATTTTCTTGAGCATGTGGGCATGTGTGAAAGTCATTTTATCTAAAGCGAGAGAGAATCTGAACTAGTTAAGAGGGTTGGAGGAAATGCCCCAATAAGTGAAATATTGTTTTCTTGATTGCTATTAGACATATTTAGAGAGATGAAAAGTGACATCTACTTGTTAAGATCGAAACATCACTTGAAGTTCTAGTCAATTTGGTTTAGTTTCCAGTGGGGCCATTGTGACACTAGTTGGGAGGGTTGAAGTTACCTGCAAATCAGTGCTACTTATATCCGTTGGTGGATCCTCTTAAATTATCAGTGCTTGAGGCCTGCCCCCATGCAGACAGTGTCATTGACCAAAGCCAGTGATTAAGGAGCTGCACCGCATCTCGAAGTACAATCTTTTGATAATTATGTATAATTTTGCTCAATATAAAAGTTGAAAGATTATTTTAGAAATAATGAATTTCATATCTATGTCTAGGACCAGAAAGCCATTATTTGTAGGCCATATCTCAGTTAATATATATTCTCATACCATCTTTACATACTAGATAACCTTTCCAGGAATCGTGGCTATGATTGTAACCGGCGTTGTTGTCTTCCTGCTTAATATTATTTCGTAGTTTTAGATTTTTAATAGATCAGGGCAGTTTTTTTTTTTGGATTAGATCTATCTGAACTTTTATCTAGCATGTAGAAAAACTAAAGAGGAAGATGAATTGCATATGCTGAGTAATAGGAAAATAATTGCAAGATTAGCATATTTTGTGTTGCCACTTCTTTTGCCACTTCTTTGTGTATTATTATTAGTCAAGGCCTGCTTTTGAATCTGTCAAGGATAACTGTGCTGTTTGTATATCACTTTTTCTATACACATAATTATCATTAAACTATTAGTTAGTATTTTAATGCAATCTGTTGCTCTTGTGCATTGATGAAGTCCAATTAGCTCTTACGTAAAATGCAGTAATATTTTCTAGTGATCAAAATGTTGCTAGTATGTTTTGCTCCACTGCTTAAGATGTAATACCTTTCCACTGGTCCTTTTCTTTTATTTGGTTCTTGAATGTAATAAAGTTGGATTATAACTGTCTTAACAGGGCTGCGCATGTCACAATTCCGTGACGATAATCACAATCTAGATCCCATGCAGAAAACCCTCACCAGCTTTGTTATCTCAGGAGAAGATGTTTCTCAAAGACCTATACATGTTGAGACCTCGACTGGCTCACAGATGAGTGATAAGCACATGACGCTTGAAGGAAAACTGAGTTCTTCTAATGTTGATAGCAGTTGTTTCTCAAATGATGAGAACTACTTCACTGTTCAATACGAATCAGATGAAATGACCGAATCCAATCAGTGGTTGCAACCTGAACACAGCTCGGGCAGTGATGCATACAAAATAACGGATGATGGATGCCCAGGAAAGGTATAGCCATTATTATGTTTCTCAGTATCAATTTTTTATGCCTCCTAGATGTTGCATTATCATCACCTAGGCTTGCGAAATTTTTAGCATTGCATATTATGCAGAGAGTCTGAAGGCTATTTTAGAGTGGAAGCTCTATTGAAATGTAGATAGTATTTCCCAAAGCCGTTTAGCCCAAACTTAAATCTCTTCATTAAATTTTTGTTTACAAGATTTCAGAACCATTATTTTATCAGGGAAATAAAAGCAATCCATTCTTCCATCTTTAATAGGCATACTGTCAGAATTTCCATCTTGTGATTAACACAATTCCTTTCTTTAAAAAAAAAATTGTTTGTATCAAGATTGACATAGATGTTTCATATTTTCAAATATTAGTTCTGGTGACCCTTATTAACCAATGGTTACTCATATTTCCATTATTTTTATCTGAATTAAACGAACTTCATCTGTATATTTTTTCAGTCCAAGTTTGATAATACATTTTTGTAGCCTGGTTCATGCAATAAAGTATGAATTGCTGAGACTCTTATTCCTTGTTCCCCAGACTGTCACATTTGCATCCATATGATGAAGTAGATGCTCTCGTAACTGAAAGCCACTTTTTAGTATTCTGGGTTCAATTTGCAGCTTTTAGCTCTTGTACTTTACATTATTTTTATGTAAAATTCTTTCTCATGTAAAAATTTAAAGTTTACTACACTGTAGGAATTTTTCTTAATATCTCACCCATTATAACTTTGCTCTACATTCTTGTGTTGCTAGATAATTTTCCTTTTTGTTATTTTTCTTAATGTTTTGCCTTCAGACCACATAGAGGTTCCAATACTTCTGCTTCTAATCAACTATATAGACTGCCAAATCTCTAATTGGTTGTCCAATTAAACTCTAATTTGTTATATATCAGAAGGATGTGTTTCCTGCTTAGTCTAATTGTTTAATCCCAATTCTTATATTCTGTCTTCTGATCATATGTTTACTGCTTGAATTTCATTGCGGAAGCTAAAGAATATTTCTCCTGTAGTCTAGGTGTACCAATCCAGAGGAGATTAAGAGAGTAACCAACTTCATAGAGAATAAGACAGCACCCTCATTCTGCCAAAAGCTTTTCTGGGTTGAAGACAACATTTGCTCTGCTTGTGGGATCCAGCTGCCACCGAGCTTCATCGAGGAAAGGCAGGAACACTTGGACTACCATCTAGCGCAGATGCTTCAGGAGGAGGAATCTATGAACAGCAGAAAACACCTCGTTCAGCAGGAAAGGTAGCTTATTCATCCCTTGTATTGTGTGTTTACCAGCGTAGTCGTACTCCATATCCAGGCATCTTTACATGATGCTACTATGCTTAAAAAAAAATCCTCCCTAAACAGTATCCGAAAAAGATAAAAAGTCCTGTCGATTGACTTTTTCTTTTTTATTTCTCTCTGAGGCTTGGCCTTCAGCAGTACTCACTGCACTTATAAGATGATATTAAACAACAACTAAGTCTTTTATCCCAAGTATCTGGAGTAGACTACAGGAACCAAAAGATTACACCGGATAGATCACATGGATGGTCCTTTCCTCTCATTCTATTGAGGAATATGTTTTCATAAGGCCTTTAGCATCTCTATATATTTTCGTATCACCTCCATCCACATTTTCTTCGGTTATTTCTTTACCCTTTTAACCTGTATTACATTAATAAACTTCCGAGAGGTTGCGAACAAATACAAATCTCTGCTCCCATCGACCATTGATGTCTTGATGTCGGAGACGAGCTGCTTGATATTCTTTAAACGTTTGGGACATACGCTAATTTAAGGAGGGCAATTGTGGATGTAGAACGACATCCGAAATGGATCGAAGAAATGATGTACCCATAACCGTGGGTATCACCATCCAGCAAGGGCCTAACCATCATTTGGCATTGAGCTACGAAGGAGTGCTGCCAATTATAGACACTAAAAAAATGAAGTTGGATGAAGCCTGTGTAACGTGAATTTCAAGCCCAGTTTTGACCATGGTAAGAGTCAAACTAGAACATCTCTGTTGGGAAGTCTAAAAGAACTTTGAGCCCTCTGCCTAATGACATTTGAATCACCTCGATTGGGCTTTTAGATAAAAAGTTATGAAGGATTCATTAAAGCACTGCTGAGCTAGCGAATCATCAGCTACGGGTAGCTAGAAATAAAAATAAACAAAGAGAAACCAACCCGAGAACACCTATCGGTGCACTATCTGGCCCTACTAGTAGGTAGTGGAAAAATTGATGCTGCTCCCATGAGCTACCAGTGCAACTACTGGTAGCTGAAAAATAAAATGTGACCTGATGCCACCTATCAGTGCACTTATTGATAGGGCTATTAGTAGATCAGCGCCAGGTCTGAATAGAGGATTGTTTTTATGATAATTTGAGACATTTTTTAGTTCGTTTTAGACTCCTTTTCAATCGTGAATGTCTACCTCGCATCATATCTAATGGAGAGGATTAAATTGAAGGATTTGAAGATCCATGAGCACTATATAGACCCTATGACTCCAACTTTGAAAGGGTTTCAGAATCTCTGAATTTTCGGAAGAAATTGATAGAAAGCCATTTCATCATCTTCTTTAAGAGCAAGATCTTCATATCAATAAGATCTTTGCTTATGTGATCTTTGTTTTATTTCTATCAACTCGTCACTCTGTATGATAGAGGTGAGAACTTTCCTATCAAGCTCTTCTAAGATAAGGCTTACATCGCTATTGAGGGTTTTTTGCTCTGTTTTGAGGTCTTATTAGCAAGTAAAATTCCGCATCTCCACTCTTTTTGATTTTCTCATTGATCTCTATGTAAGATTGATGTCGGATTGTCGACAGATCAAAGAGATGCTCTGGATAGGTACCCATCGTCAGGTGTTCGTGGACTTTTTAGAGGAAAAATATTTTTTGTTGTTTGATTGTAACCGTTGAACTGTGTTTTCATATTGTTTGAAAGTTGAACTGAGTAGTCATACTCTTGTAATCCTCAAATTTATAAAGTCACTTTATTTTCTCATATTTTATCACTTTCAATTTCCTTTAAGTGAAACACTTACTTCCCAAAGGAATTGGATAATGGAAACAGCGAAAGTGAGGTATAACCCAACTTGCAGTTTTTCCTCGTAGACTACATTGTAACTTTTAATCGGGTTCTTTTTTGGGTGATCCTTGTTAATGACAATCTGAGTGTAGCCGGAATGTTATGTATGTCTGAAGTCCTTATTCTTCTGCTTCCGATATGGTGGTTGTGAGAGCTCTTGTCATGGCCCACTCCAGATAGAGTTCATGATGTTGCAGGCGATAAAAGTGGGTCATTTTCTTAGTTGTACCCGGAGGCCGTCGTCGTCGTCGGAACGGAAACGCTCCAATTCTTTGAGATAATCGTCTTTCTTCTCAAAATCATGGTAGGAGAAGACAGTTGAGAGCTTGAGAAGATGATACAAGGTTAAGATGACATGGTAAAAAAACATTTTGCATGAACTCAAGGTTAGAAACTCCGAAGTTACATATAAACGTAAGGAGTTGACCCACACCATCAGGTGTGAAGATGTGTGCTATGCATTCGTGCTAGATGGTCTACTGCAGTCACTGTGCCTGGTGGGTCTCAGTAGATCCTCTCGAAGGATCCCCCACTTGCTAACAAAAAGATATGCGTCACGAAAGAACCAGCTTAGGAGGCAAGTCCATGATGTCATGATGATTGGATTCTTTGTTTTCCTACACATGAATAATATGGTGTCAGATGGTGCTACAGCTTCCCCTGCGTGCTTCCCGTGCATGACAAGTGGGGGGAATCTTGATGAGGAATATGCAAATACTTATGTTTACAGAGCATTAAGCCTGACCTGTGCTGATTAATGTTGGGACTGGAGGAACAACCAATCTGCCTTGTTCAACAGTACTTACGACTTGATTAGACCAACAATAGGAGCTTGATGTGAGCATCATATGAGAAGACCCCTTTTAGGTGCTAACACATGGCTGACCTATCAAGAAGGTCGTGAGTAAACGACAAAGTCAACAGAAGGTCAAAGAGTCCAAGAGGGGTCGATGCATGTGCATTGCATGTGGTATGAACAATTCGTGCTCACGACTCATGGCTGGTCAAAGAGGATCGGAGGAAGTTCTGATTGCGCCCATCGCACATGATCTTATCACGGGGTGATCGTGATTATTGGTGACTGTTGTTTCGACAAACCATAAGTAGATTGAAATTTATGATCTTGCTCTACAAGATAAAGACTTATAGCCAAAGTAACAGTTCTATTGATTAAGCTGAGAGAATAGAGATCTGATAGGGAACGATAAGACCCTTTTAGGATAGATCCTACCGCTTAATCTCTACTGCACATAGTCACTAAAATCGCCTTTACTCCTTACACTCTCTAGGTCCATGATAAGCAAAAATTACTTTAAAACCTTAGGTAGAGGGAAACTCTAGATTTTTGTCTCTATTATTTATCTGATTGGACAATCGTAGGGGTGACAACGGACCATCATCCACGGTGATCTCATTCTTTGTTTTGCCAGTTTCTAGCTATTGTTTGCCTAGCTACCATGTTCCCGCTCCACAAATCTATCGTGGGTTAGAAATGATGCGAATGAGTGTGTCAATTCTGCATCAGACATGCAATGCATAACCTCCATGACGTGAACCAATTGTAAGTTTTCAAATGCTCCCAGTTTTGTAAGAATTCTACTAGGATGACTTGGTATCCAAGGAACTCTAGGATGGCTTAGTATCCAAGGAACTCTTTATATCCCACCCACTTAATTCTCTATGTATTCAGAAAGCTTGTGTAGTCACATGTGATGCATCATGTAAATATTGTCTGGTTTAACTCAGCTTGACGAGACATAGATATGGTCTAATTACTGTTCATCAATCAGGTTGTCGCATAAGGCAAATAAAGCTGCAGATTCACGAAAGAAGCACAAGTCATCCTCCAAAAAAGATGAGCATATTCCAATTGATACTTTCTTTATCAAATGCAAGAAGAACTTGTAACATGTCATTCTTTTCAGGTATTTTACATTGAATTGTTTTATCCATCAGCAGTAAAAATTTTGTAGTATAATCATATGTAATTAAGTATTTGTTCTATAAATGTTTAGACAAGAGACAAGACCTGTCTTTTGTGACAAAAAGCTTATCTCAATAAAATTGGATGTTGTATAAGCTCTGGGTATTTATGTTCTTATTGGAATCAGAATTTATTTTATTTATAATTTTCCTCTGCTTAAAGTTATTTGTTACAAGTTTATTGTGGCAGAATTTTATGTGATCTATCTATATCAGGAGCCAAAATGCTTCTGGATCTAAAGTTGCACACAAAGATCAATGCCTAAATTTAGTGAAACAAATTATTATATGTACCACTAATTTATTTTAAATAGCAATGACTACATAGGATGCCATATTCCAAAATATCAAACTAGCACCCTTGACTTTTTTGCTACTTGTACCAAAGTGAACTGCTACTAACTATAGATTAAGTAGCTAATGATGCGCTAATGAAAAATCAATGGCTATGATGACATGTGCATAGAATATGCCTGAAATTGATGGCAAGATAAAGAATCAATAGATGAAGACCTTTTAAAAAGAACCTCTTCGATAATCTAAACCTACTAACAAAGTGCAGATGCACCTGTGAGCACAGGTGCATGTACGATCACTGGATTAATTAACATAAATTAATTAGAAGAGGAGGTAAGCCTAAGTTGTGGAATGAGAATGGGCGGGTTCAAGGACCCCTATTCAAAATTTTGAATTAAAAATATTGAATTTTTTTTTTTTTTAATTAAAAAATTTGAACAGAGCAGGCCAAGAGTTGATCCTTAATCTTGTCCATTCTTATCCCTAGCTGTGGGAGTCGATGGTTCAGTTTGACCCTTGGATCCACCCATTCTCATCTCTAGCTGTGATTCCTGAACACAACCTTGTCCTCCAACTTAATTGTATATTAGTTCAATAGTGGATTATTGTGATTAAGGAAGTCGTCTTTCTTTCTACCAATATTTAATTTTTTTATAGTAAACTGCATGACGAGTAAAAGCATAGCTAATATGGTTTTCAAAAGGAAGCTAGATTAGTTACATGATTTTTCTAAATAAATGCTGTTGCGTTTGATTTCTCCCCATATATTATAATGTGGACGATTCTACGGGCCTGTGGGGCCTTTCAAGAAGATGAGATATGATTGAACCGGCATGCCACACACCGAAATATTAGGATAAGCAATTTTTGTATTGAAGTGGGGTTGAGTTATATATTGTCTAGTTGCATTCTCAAGGCATGTTGATGTAATCAACAATCATAGGTCCATTGGACCACCAATTGAATGAAGTTTTAGGTTCAGGCTAAGTTGATGTACAAGATTACTGCAGACAATATCAATGCTGCCCTTAACTACAATATCAATGCTGCCCTTAACATACTGTACTTGTTTCAGGACAAAATAGTTTTTTTTTTAAGATTAATAGATCAGTGATGCAGAAAGTCTTGCCTATTATCAGATTATTAGACTCCAACCTTGTTAAAAAATAAATAATGAGAGTGGCAACTACTTTAGGCTGACTCGGCCAAGGTCTAAATGCGGGCAGGTTACGAACAAGCCGATGTCCTTTTCCTATTGCACCGGGACCGGACCCAACCCAGTGGCCAAAGGGAGACTGGTCTTGGGTTGCTGGATTCATATTGGGCGGCTAATTAAAAATAATGTTAAATAATTAAAAATAGAAAAATTGAGAGTTTAAACCTGAGAAAGCTTCTTTAAAAATTGTAAAAAATTAGAAAATTTAGGCAAATTTTTTACGAGGTGTGAAATGTAAATAAGACAAATTTTATCAATGATCCATAAGAAATGTAGAGTAGATAAATTTCATTGCACTTGACTATATACAATATTACAATTAGGGGTGGCAAATGGGCCGTGCCCCAAGAACGACACGGCCGCCCAGGGCTTAGCTCGGGATCGGCCCGCCGGGCACGTGTCGTGCCTGGGTCGGGCCGTGCCATTTCGTTTTTTTAATATTAAATATCAAGTTTATTGTTAAGTAAGTTTAGGAGAATAGTTAGCTTAATTTAATTAGATTTAATAAGAAGAAACGACAATACAAATAAAATTTTATTATATTAAATCTCATTACATTGATATAATCACTCTATAAATCTCTTTAGAAATCATACAAAGTCCAAAGAGAGGGAAGAGTACCTTGGCTGTCACTCTCAAGTTCTTAGTATTTTTTCTATGAGATTTATGAGTTAAAAATTACATAAAAATTTAAAAAAAATACATGAAAATCCCAACAAATGTAGAAATTGCAATTTGAAAAGAAAAAAATAAAAGTCTATTTTCATTCATTTTCTGGTGAGGTCTCTACTTCTATTTCATTAAACGATCCTTATTCTCTTTCTTCTGCGTCTAGCCAATCCTTCAAGCAAACACGTATCTCCAATATGTCTTCTGCCATTGAGCTTTTCCACTCCGTGAGCACTCTACTATCTGCACTAAAAGCAGACTTCGATACTACAGTGACACCGGAGGATTTAGTAGATCACAGACCATGTTGAAAAACACATGATATGTTTTTTCCCTGTGATTTCCACCAGGCCAAAATATCAAAAGCTTCATAATTTTAGGGACATGTCATCTTCATAGTTAGCCCTTTCTAAATAATAATATAGTTCATTAAAATATGTACTAGATTGCCTAGTTTTTTTTCGGTGAAATACAGATGATATTATTGGATTTCGGGTTTGCCTAGTAGTTGGTTTCTTTGTAGATTGTGTTTTATCACCATACATATTTTCATATATTTTGTACATAATATCTAAACAAATTTTAATATCATTAACTAAATCCCTAATATTATCTTCATAACGCATATTTTTATAAAATAAATCTATTAAAATTTCAAGTCCATCTAACTTACAACGTGGATCCACAACAGTTGCAAAATATAATAAGTATGGAAAATTTCTAATATATTTATTAAATTTAGTTTCCATAGTTTGAATAATATGTTCAAGTATTGGGTGTTTCCTATATTCATTAAAAATTGAACTAATTTCGGTTAGATAATATAGTGCAATATGTGTAGTTGGGTAATAAGTGCTTGATAGTGCTCTAGTTACAATTTCAAATTTGCTTAAAAATTTAGAAATACAATGCAAATGGTGTCATTCATTAATATCTAAACTACATATTGGTAACTTCATTTCATTAGACATATTTATTACATCTTTATATTAAATTGCCGTGTTTAATATTTTATATGTAGAGCTCCATCTTGTTTTTATATCTAGAGGTAAAACTTTATGTGAGATTTTAAAATTCCTACATATTTGTTTAAATGATTGTCTTCTTGGCCCACTATTTTTAATAAATAGTATTGTGTTCCTAAGTTTAGTTATTGAATCACTTGTTATTTTTAATCCATTTTGTACATATAAATTAAGTATGTGAGAAATAAACCTAATGTGAAATAATTTTTCATCTAAAATTGGTTTTGTAATATTTTTTAGAATTTCTATTGCGGCCGTATTTTCCGAAGCATTATCGAAAGAAATGGAAAATATTTTTCTTTCTATTCCAAATACCGAAAAAAACTAAGTAGGGATTGTGATAAATTATGTGCATTATAAGAGAATTCAAATCTCCTAAATCCAATTATTTTTTTTGTATACACTAATCTTGATCTATATAGTGAGCCGTTACACATAAATAATGACAACTATTTAGAGCCTCCCAAGTCTCAACAATATGCGGTTATAGCAACTCTAAAAATTAAAAATATTAAAATAACAATTAAAGTTTTCCTCCTATCTTTATATATTTTAACTATGTCGGATTTACATGTAGAACGTGAAACTTTTTTAAATTCGTCAATAAATGATTTTTTTAAAAATCTTTCAAATTTTTGGTTTTTCGAAAAAGAAAAAGGTTATTCGTCATGTACTATAAATGTTGCTAAATTTTCTCTTGTGTTTATAGGATTATATTTATAAATTCTTAAAGATCCTCCATAGGTGTTTATTTGTGTTTGTTGTGGTTCATTTGGTGGGTGCGTTTTATCTAGATGTTTTTTAAGGTGACCCGTTCCACTACCTAAAGGGAATTAGTAGATTTTTTGACAATATTTACACCTAGCTTTTCTAACAACAGTTTGCATAATTTTTTCAAAATGTTTTCATATGTCCGATCTACAAGTCCTAGCGGGGGTGGTTGTTTGGATTTCGGGTATGGTTTTGCTTCGGTTGGTTCTTCTTCGGGCATAGAAAATGATACTTGAGGAGGGTGTTTTAAGGGTTGACAAAGATTTTGATATACTTCACTTGTTAAAAAAGAAGAAAAAAATCTGTTTCTTGCGAGCAAGAAGCGCCGGACGAGTATGGATCTATTTAAAAAAAATCTCGAAAAAATCGAATAAAAAATCTCAAAAAATCCGAATAAAAAACTTCAAATTATAAATACCTCTTGAGCGGTGAATCATTTGAGAGATAGAGTAGAGAGATGAGTACTAGAGAGAGGAAGCCGGAAAATCGAAAAAAAGTTTGCTGGAGAGATGAGAGTTGAGGCCAATGGCCCAATGAGGCGTGCAATGTGCTTGAATCTTGATGTTGAGTCTTGCTTGTTTTAGGCTTCTTTATCACTTATGCTTACTTGAAACTTGATCGAATATTGTAGAATTTATTTGGAAAAATTTTATTTTTAGAAATTTTTGATAGTTGAGAATTGAGAGGAGTTTTGAGAGAATGAATTTGTTTGTGTAAAGAATAGAAATGGAGGAGATAAGGAGTTATCTATAGGAAAAAAAAGGTTTTTTTTTTGCAAATAAAAATTGCAAACCCCGCTCCCCAAACGACCATTTTGACCGTTGGTGGAAAAAATTTGCAAAAAAAATTGCAAGAATCCCCCCAACGGCTATAAAAATAACCGTTGGGGGGTTTTGTGCAAAAAAAAATTGAAAAAAACCCCATAATGGTTATAAACGACTATATTTAAAAAATAAAAATAAAAAAAGGGCTAAGCCGTGCCTGGCACGTGCCAGGTACGGCTCGGCCCGAGCCGTGCCGGGCAGGATGAGCCATGCCGGGCATGTGCCGGGTCGGGCCCGTTGCCACCCCTAATTGCAATTTGACTTTATAAAAACTCAATTAGAATATCCTACAATGTTCAAATATAGGGAAGAGAATCGTCATCCTCAACGTGTTCTCCATATTAATTCCTAGAGCCTTATAAGTTTGACACAAAAATAAAACTGAAATAAAATACATTTTACTCCATTACTTTTTTCATCATCTAGGGAGTCCTCTATCTCGACATCAAGTCCCAAGTCTCGTTTTCTATCGTCTGCATCTAACCAATTATTCACATAAACACACATCTCCAGTATATTTGCATAATTGATCAACACTCAGCTGCCTACATTAAAAGCAGACTTTGATATTACTGGGGATATTGGTGGGATTAGTATATCATATGCCATGATAAAAAACATAGGATAATTTTTTTCCCATGGTTTCTACTATGGCAAAATATCAAAATACTTATATCTCTCTTCCTTATTTGAAGGAGCTCCAACATGGCTCAAACATGATCGAGATAATAGTGCAACTCATTAAATAATGTGCAAGAGATTTTTGTTTTTAATAGTGATAATAAACTTGAAAATAATTTATATTTCATTTTGAACTTTTAGATAGAAAATGTCGTGATGACGAGTTAGATTGTTTGTTTCCATATAGTTTTTCATAATGCGAATACAAACAAATATAGACATGCTTCAATTTCAGCAATTAAATCACCAACATCATTTTCAAAGTTCATATTTATATCAAAATTCGAATTAAATATTAAAGCTCTCCCAATTTAGCAGGAGAATCCATAATGACTCCAAAATAAAATAGATAATGAATATCTTGATAATACTTATCAAATTTACTTTCCATAGGATAAATAATATCTTTTAGATATGTACACTCTCTAGCCAAGGCAGGATAGCGTGCTCTCCAACTGTGGGGTAGGATCACAGTATCTTCTCTATGGTAGGGACTTGGTGGGATGCAGGTAATTTGATAGGAAAATTTTTAGAAACTTTATCATTGCAAAAAAAGGGGCGAACACTTGAAATTATAAGAAACAAGGATTGCGTTTTTTTTTTTCTCATTTTTTTTTAATTTTTTACATACTTTTCTTTCCTTGAGGACATGAAAGTCTCTTATGGAGTGGGCGGTTGATGTAGAAATAATAAAAAAAAAGCTAAGTAAAGCAGTTAGTATTTTCCCATGGAGAAAAAAAGGGTATCAAACGTGATATTCTTATGTTCTTTTGTTTTTCTCTCTTTGCTAATCATTACTTTCTCATTGAAAAGCTATAAACAACTTTCTTGAAAATTTACTTCGTATAGGTCACAAAGTTAATACAGATCGAAAGTTCACCTATTTTACTCCCACAATGTGTCAACCTTTTTAAGTCCTAGGTTATAGTTGTAGGTAAAATCATTTCATGTTGGAACTGAATTTCGATATTTTGACAATAAGACCATAGCCAGATAATTACTCAAGTTAAATACTCAGATTGTCATAAAAGAACCATTCCTTTGAATATGGGATGTTATCAACTATTGATTAATCCACTTTCATATTACAAATTATGGAAAAATATAGCTTCGTTTCTTATATGTAACTTGTTATTTAATCTAAACAAATATCCAAAATAATACAAATAGATGAAAATATACTTCATTCATTCTAACACATCTATATTCCTTTTATGTACATAAATGATACGAAGGGATGTACACAAATTCCAAGCAATTTGATTTTGTACTTTGTTATTAGATTCTATATATGTAGATGATAAATACGGATATCCATGTCTTCTCGGTTTAAAAGATGGTATGAATAAGATATGCTCTAACACCATCCAATGTATTAATAAACACGTTCTAGTGGGATATGCATTATTATTGAAAATCAATATCCGTTTCCCTTCAAAACTATTACCATGACTAATATTATCTGTCAAATATCCGAACGATATTTGGATTTGTATTCATATCTAAAAGCAAAAAAGATACTTAATATGACAATACCAATATCAGCTTTATATCTGATCCGTTTACATCCCTACTAATTTGTACCAAGCAGATTATCTCATAACACCCATTTATGGAAAGCATTTTAATTTCCATTTGATATTTAAGAAAACTTAGAAGTCAGCAATCATTTGTGTAATATTAAAAATTAACAATGGGTTGATTTGCAAAAAGGACAAACATTTGTCATCTTCATTTTGAAATCTTTTGCATGTAATTTCATATCTGTCTGTGTCTTAAATCTTAGCATCGGTTCCCTTAACACTCTCTCTCCCCCATGGATCTTTAAAAACCGTGTGATCTCCAACTTTTGCTCTGAACTCTCTTTTGCAAAAGAAAAATCTTCACTTTGCTTGCTCTGTAAAAACAACAATGGAGAGCTATCTGAACGAGAAATTTGGAGTGAAGATGAAGAACTCATCATAAGAGACCCTCCACTGATGGTGAAAGATGTGCTCCTTTGTCAAGAACCCAAGCGCCACTTCCTATTCATGACTAACCAGCTCAAGCGATCCGCGGCCGAGGCCATGAAGAGCACCAATCAGGTACTCGATCCATGTTTTAGTAAAACAATAAACTAATTTAGAAATTTAATATTTTATTATTTTTTTTCCAAATTTTGTGTTGGATTCGATACTAACAGGAGAAGTTTCAGATTGACATTCCGGTCTAAAAAGTCACACTCCAGTTCATAAACAATACTATTATTTTCTATTTAAACTTCAAATTATTAAATTCACAACATTCATTATTGTGGCCAAATTCAGGTATACAAGTATATAACAATTACACTATGCCCGAAGAGGTGAAGTAAGATTTCTGATTGGCATCGAAGAACTGGGATCCATTGTCGAGGGCCACGACGTCAAGAAGCTGAAAGCCCATGGCAGAGTGGACGGAATTGCGAACAAGCTCTCCACTTTGGTTACTAAGGGGATGCCTCGCTACCAATATACGATAAACGAGCACGTATAGGTACCAGTAATACATTCTGTTCGAATATGTTAAAGCATGCGATAAGATAACAAGAATTAAAATAGTTTATAATTAGTCACGAATTTCTCCTAAAAAAGGCTAGCACGATTACTTAATGGCTTCATTGGGATTATTATAAACTACTCTAGCTCTTCTCTCTCATATGATGTCGAACTATTGATCTAGGGTATTACATTCTTCCCCTTTTGACGTTCTCGTCATAGGAGCGTTAACACTTCACCAAGTAATGTTGGATTCTAGAAGTGCCCCCCATAGATTTTTAGAGGTGGCTCCTATAGATTCAAGAGGTGGCCCCCACTTCAGTGTGGTATTTTGTTCCGAGTATCACTTAGATCTATGTAGCACTTAATTCCGCACACTTTCGGCTTGTGTCTGGCTCTGATACCACTTCAACATTTGTCATGCCCCGCTACAATATACGGTAAACGAGCACATAAAGGTACCCGCAACACATTCAATTTGAATATACTAAATCCTCCGGTAGGATAACAAGAGTTAAAATAGTTTATAATTAATCACTATTTCTCCCTTAAAAAGGCTAGTTACGATTACTTAATAGTTTCATTGGAATCATTATAAACAACTCTAACTCGTCTCATATTTGATGTGGAACTATTGAGCTGAGGTAGTGCAGCAGCAGTGGCTACAGGTTGAAGTACATGCAAGAGGTATACGAAGTGAATAAGTTCACTAAGAGTAAGGTTAGAAGCTTTTTGTTGTTTGTCTGGGAAGCTATATAGGATATGACCCTTGTAATTGTTGTTGTCTGCACTCTCATGTCGCTGGTCGTCGGTATTGCCATTCAAGGACGGCTTGAATGGCGCACATGATGGTCTTGGGATCATTGCAAGTATCCTTCTCGTGGTGCTTGTCATTGCCATGAGTGATTATCAGTAGTCGTTGCAGTTTAAGGATTTGGACAAGGAGAAGAAGCAGATATCTGTATAGGTAGAAGATGTCGGTTTATGATCTTCTGCCTGGGGATATTGTGCATTTGATGATTGGAGATTACGTAGTGATGGATGGACTATTTGTGTTGGGTTTCTCGGTGCTAATCAACGGGTCGAGTCTGAGGTGGGAGAGCAGGCCTTTTGTGGTGAATGCAGAATATTCTTTTATGTTGTCTGGAACCGAGGTAGAAGATGGATCTTGTAAAATGTTGATCATGATGGCTGGCATGAGAACCCATTGGGGTAAGCTGATGGCAATGCTTAGTGAGGGTGGTGATAACGAAACTCCCTTGCAGGTAAAGCTGAATGGGGTTGTGACTATAATTGGGAAAATTTGTTCGTTTTTTGCAGTCGTAACGTTTGCAATGCTTGCTCAGGGACTTGCTACATGCAAGTATCTGAAGGGCGAGTACATTAGCTGGATAGGGGATGTCTGTTGGAGCTGTTGGAATATTTTGCAATTGCAGTTACAATTGTCGTGGTAGCAGTTCATGAAGAATTGCCATTAACCGTGACTCTGGGTCTTGCTTTTGCAATGAAGAAGAAAAGAACAATAAAGCGCTTGTTTGCCACCTTACAGCTTGTGAAACTATGGGCTCGGCCACAACGCTGTGACAAAACAGGAACTCTGACGACCAATCACTTGACCTTCATTAAAGCCTGTGTTTGTGGGCATGTCAACGAAGTAGGCAGTCCTAAGAAGGTTGCTATTATATGCTCTCAAATTTTTGATACTGCAGTCGAAACTTTTTGGCAATCTATTTTCAATAACACAGGAGGAGAAGTTGTGATCTACCAAGATGGCAAACTTGAAACCCTAGGAACAACAGCTGAGACTGCTTTGTTGGAATTTGGCTTGTCTATGGGTGGAGAGTTTCTGCCAGTATGTCAGGAAGCTAAGCTTGTCAAAGTGGACCCTTTCAACTCTGCAAAGAAGAGAATAGGGGTGGTGATCCAACTACCTGAAGGAGGATACTGTGCACATTGTAAAGGTGCCTCAGAGATTGTTTTGGCTGCCTGATGCTGCTGGCAATGCTATTTCGCTTGATGAAACAGTAACCAGGCAACTCAATGATACTATTGAGAACTTTGCTAGCGAACCTCTCCGTACTCTGTGCCTTGCTTATATGGACATTGAAAATAGTTTCTCAACTGCAGAACAAATGCCACTTAACGGATACACATGCATCAGAATTGTGGGTATCACAGATCCTGTTTGACCTGGAGTGAAGGAGTCTGTTGTGTGAGAATGGTTACAGGAGACAATAGAACTAAAGCAAAGGCAATTGCTCGTGAGTCTGGTGTTCTCACTGAGGGAGGAATTGCTATCGAAGGTCCAGAGTTCAGAGAGAAGAGTCCAGAAGAAATGACCAAGTTAATTCCTTATATACAGGTATATCTTTCTTGTTTATTACTTGTGTTGATTGTACAACTAACAGTAATGGTTCCTGTTCAACTTGGTTATTGCCAGGTAATGGCTAGGTCTTCACCGCTAGATGAGCATGCCTTGGTTAAGCATCTGTGCCCTACACTTGGTGAAGTTGTTGCTGTTACCGGTGATGGCACAAATGATGCTCCAGCATTACATGAGGCAGATGTTGGACTTGCTATGGGCATCTCGCTGGAACTGAGGTAAATTTTCCTTGTGTAGCCTAATGGATATTATAGCACTGTGATTTAAACAGGGAAAAAAGAGTAATTATTGACTACCTCTCCAGCTAGATTCCTCGTATGCTAGAACCAGTAGTCATGCCACTGATTGTATCAATGTCTTTCAATATGTTGATTTTGATGATAGTTTCAGTACTCTTCACAATGTTGATTCAATCTAGCATAAAATTTCCTTATTTCTAAGTTACTAAAGTTTTCCTTCACATTTAAAATATTTGTAGTATGATAACTGATAACAACTTATAGACTTATCTGGCAGCAATTTAAGATATTTTTCTATGAATAATGCTGCAGAACTTGGTACTTGGTAGTTTCTTGTAGTTACATTAGCATATGATTGGATAATAGATTTTTTTTTTCCTTCCTTTTCTTAGGTTAATTTCAGTTGGTTTTCCCCTTTCTTTCCTGTCCATTAATTTTCAACTATACTGATTACACACGCCTACCATTTAGCGGAAACTATCTGATAACTTCAGAGAGGTCATCAGATATGAGACCCTAGTAGACTGCTAATCCAGTTGCTGTAATCTGCCTCCATGAATCTATCCAGTCAGCAGAACACATTATGAGCATCTGCAGCAATTCGATTATGGCCCTGCATCCTGTCTCTATACTTTTAGTTTTATGAAACTATAACCCTTGTAGCTTTCCTTTATTTAATGGAAAATATATATACTGTTTTCTTCGTAGACATTCTGTATAAATGACTTTATTGCATATTTTGGCCTAAAAAGTTGAATATGAACTGGACTGCTTGGAAAAAAAAAAAAAAAAACAAAAATTGTACCAGACGTGCCCCAACCAAACTGTGATCTTCCAGCCTTGATTCTCATTAGCACTTAACAGCCATTTTCAAAAAGTCAAGACTATTGGAGTAGCATCACATTGTTTTTCATTTACCAAATGACTAGGCAGCCATGTATAGATTTATTAAAGATGTGCAGCTTTAATATCTTTCTTATTCATCATTACTTTTGAAAATTTCATAAGTTGGCGCATCAATCTTCAGAATATTAGCTTTCCTCGTCAAAGCACAAGCACTGTTTTTTCCCCCCTAATTGAGTCATCATTAGAAATATTTTAGCAGGTTGCTTGCGCGAACTATTTCATAAATCTGCACTTTAATTGTCTCCCACCTTACAGGTGAGTAAAGAGAATGCTGATGTCATAGTTCTGGATGACAAATTTTAACAATCATGACTGTAGCCAAATGGGGTCGCTCCATATATGTTGACATACAGAAATTTGTACAGTTTCAGCTTATTGTTAGTCGTTGCATGATCGTCAATTTCTCCTCAGCCTGCTTGACAGGCGAATACATTTAACACATCAATACAATTGAATGATGCCTTTATTATGTTTCTTGAGTTATTCTTCTTATATTGTTGTATGCTTTAGGAAATGTAACCCCTGACAGTTGTTCAACTTCACTGAACCCCCCAAGGATAACTTAATGCAAAGAGCACCTGTTGGGAGAAAGGGAATTTCATCAGCAACGAAATGTGGAGAAATATTTTGTGCAGTCATTCTATCAGTTTCTAGTTATATGGTATCTCCAGACACAAGGGAAAAGTCTATTTGGGTTTGAGGGTGCGAGTGCTAATCTTACGCTGAATAATTCATTTGTCTTCTGCCAGTTCTATTTAAACAATTCAAAACATTACTGTGATAGAACTGGTGTATTCTGAAGCTAACAAGGACGAAGTCAATAACTTAATATAGCCCCTCTAGGCGAGCAGTTCAAATTTACTTTGAATCTAAACCAACTTGGATATAAAAGTCTTACTTTCTGCATTATCAAATAAAGATATTGCCATGCAAAATTTACTTACCCCAGTTAATCTGACGAGTACTAAATGCTAGTTTATGTAAATTTAGCCATTCTTTTACATCTGATAATGCATGAAAACACAATAAACACATTGAGATGCTAGGTTACTTGTGCAATATTTTAGAATTTGAGTTGTGAGATGAAATCTTTCACAGTTCAAAGTCAAATGAGGAATATCTGCCCCATTAGTTTGCCTGATGATTTATTTGTATCTGACCACATGATTGTGACGTAATGATTTTAACTTGTATCTGAGAAGGGTAATGATTAGTATAAGCCTCTTGGACCTCCTTCTTTGTCAATTGCATTTTTTCACTGTTTTTGTGGTTATTATTTTTATCTTTTAAAATCTGATATTCTTGTGTAATTTGGCAAAATCTAGTTATTTTTGTCTGTACAATATGCTAATGATCTTATATATATATATATATATATATATATATATATATATATATATATATATATATATATATATATATATATATATAATGGAATTGAGCTGCTGCCTCATGTAAGTTATGTAAATTATCTGAGCTATGGTTTATTTCCACTATCTCTAATAATTTATATTTAAAAAGAAAAATTCTATTATGATCTCAACCTCCTGGTGTTCACTCATACCTAATTTCTTGTTTTTTAGTTTTGATTTATTCTTCCATCAAGTAGATACAAAATTAATAGTTTTCAGTAAATACAATATTTTCTATCCACTTGATGAAGAGGCAAATAAACTTCAAAATCCATAGAATTTGATCCTAAAGAAGCTAAGGATGTAGATATTATGATAAAAAAATTGAAAAAAAATAATATGATTATATTAATTTTTCGTTGCTGACTCGCGTAACTTACCTGGGTTGGCGGCTCATAGTACCCCCCCCCCCCCCACACACACACACAAAAACAAACACACACACACATATTATATACATGTGTATATATGTACATACATTTACATATGTATATATGTACATACATATATATGTATATATGTTTATATATATTCACTCATCAATAAGCAAAGAGTATCATGTTCTGAAAAAAATTTATACTGTTATGGGCGCCAAATGCGCAAGACAAGGCATTTGTAGCTTGGCTAATCTTTTACGATTGTTTATGTAGGTCTTCAATGAAATTAGCTCTAGAGATATGGAGATGTCTTTCAAGCAATGTTTCAGAACTACGTGTTTGTGGCCGTGCTTTTTTGCGCCATCATCTTTCAGATCATAATTGTTCAGTTCCATGGCGAATTTGCAAACACTACACCGCTGACATTGCTGCAATGGTTTATATGCTTGTTCATTAGCTTTCTTGGCATGCCCATTGCAGTTGTGGTGAAGTTGATTCCTGTAGGATCTAACTGAAGGAGGTTTAATGAAGGAGAAGACACCGTTGTTAATTTTAGTATCTCCCAAGCATTCAATATTACAGTTCTGTTACCTTTGCCACTACTAAAGCATGAAAGCAGTCATTCAAAGCATGCACAGCAGTGATTCACTGGATACACCCACATCTTATGAATTCTTTTTTTGAGTTATTATTATTTCTTCCAACTGTATAGACTCAACTAACTTTGTTAGGTAGAAGAAGCTTGTGTAGATGACTTGTTGAGCTTTCAATTGAACAAAAAATTTATACAAAGCCACATTTTGGATGTGTTTTCATTGTAAAAGGAGGCATACAGAGCCTTACTGATATTTCTGTAGCGTGAAAGACTAACAGTTTGAACCTTGTGCAACGAATCCCTAATATTTGTGCAACTTATTTATCTGATTCCAACTGAGGACAAAGACACTTACATATGACATCCAGGAGCTTATTAGAAATCTCCGACTGCTTCTTATGGAGTAATAAAGTTTAGCAAGGCCTCAAATAATTAATCTAATGTAAAATGATGAAATCAATGCTGCAGGTATAAGAAGGTGAACAAAATGATCTCTTTAATATACAATTCTTGTAACAAGCAGCACTTATTTCTATCTGAACTCATAACTTGCTTTTTCCTAGTATTTGATGCAGCACGCATGCTTCCTTACAAAACATTCGCTGCAACTGTACAGACTCTCAACAGGCGTTATAAATTACCATACAGAAAATACAAGAGAGCTCAGTATGCTCTCGCTTCCCATCGCCCTCTGCTACAAATTACAGTACTTTGCACAACTCTTCATTTTGGATCCTTACAAACTGATCCTAGCAGCTCCTTGGCACTTTCTAAAACATGCTCCCCATCTTCACTGAGATCACTTTCACCAAGCTCCTTTTCTATTCGCAAGTAAATTTCTTCTAAAGATCTCACCATAAGTTTGATATCTTTCCAGGACGTAAATTCCTTGCCTAACAACTTCACGCGTATAAAATGCAGGAGACCAAACACCAATCCAAAGTCTGCTCCTTCCAGCCCAAACTTCACGCCTGTCAAAAGAACACTGCCTGCAGCATCCAAAACCTTCAAGTTACCTTTCTTTAGCAAAAGAACAACAATCTCCATAAGCTTTTTGAATACTGGAACATTGGGCTCAGGAACGCCAGTATCCTCCCCTTTGCTCTGCTCATTGTCTTGCTTACTGCTCAGCTTGCTCGACTCGTATAGCTCACTCTTGCCCAAAACAGCTAGCCAAAATGGAAGTGCAGTGAAATCACCAGAACTAGAAGTACCTTCCTGTTCTCTTGCTTTGATCAGATGGTTAGAGCCTAATCCCAATATAAGAACTGGCAGCCATGGCTTAGCAACAGAAAGGACATGCGAGGCATACTTTGAGCCAAGAGATAATTCGATGGTGACAATGAGATCCAAAAGGTCATTGGCAAGATAAAAGGCTTCTCTTGGTGGCACTGATGATTCACTAGAGCTAGTTAGCACCAGGTGGAGTAACTTTGATGCATATGAAAAGGAGCTCTTTAGATATACTAAAACGTCTTTCAAATCTTCATCCTTGAATGCTGCACATTCTTTCCGCTGGCCTCCAGAGAGTGAGATCACATATCGAGCAAAACCGGAAGCAAACTTCAAGCACCTTACATGGTTATAGGTAATGGATCCAATAGTCGCCGCATCAACAATGAACTTAAGAATTGAAGTTGCCATCTTTACCACATTTTCCATTACTTTTGTGACCGGAACATCAGCTTTGACCTCACAACCTAAGTACAAAAATATAAAATTAAGATGGAAACACATAACTAATGACATAATGGCAAAAAGGAAAAGGAAAGGAAAGAGATTTTGAGTGTCAATCAACGTAATCAAGATTGGGTAGTAATTAGTGCTAGTACTATGTTAATAAAGGAAAACAATCATATTTTTGCCCTTTACCAAGGTTGCCTTGTTTGTGAAATTCCGACACTCCTACCTTTATTGCATGCTTCACAGTATGTAGAATACAACAATTTTTTGTAAATAATCCCTCCATCCTCATCGTTCTCATCCCCATCCAGACCTTTTCCCAAAACAACAGGTTAGCTTAAGCACAACTCGAAGTTGAGGAGCTCCAGAAAATAATTGAACCAAGCTTTTGCGACCAACTGTCTATGAGTTTGAGCCAAATCCTCAACCAACTATGTGCAAACAAGGCATTACAATAGAACCTAAAAGGCTGACATGTAGGTATACCCTAGTGGTTATTTTTGCATGAAATGGTATTTAAAGCTAATGCAACTGAGGAGACCTTAAAAATCAACTAGACTGGACAAAAATCAATATGTAGAGGTAAGATGATAAAAATTGCCATGGAAAATGGCATCCACCTCTTGGGCACAATACAGAAAGAGCTCATTTATGAACAAATCCATAATGAATTAATTTCCTGATCTGATGTCAATTACCTTCAGTTGGAGCATAAGCACTAGATAGAGCCTCCTTGTACTTTCGTGTCTGGCGACGTGCTGTTTCTTTTTCATGCTTAGAACTGGAAGGTGGGTTGCTAGATTTTCCAGTGATAGGTTCAGGGAAGAGCTTCTCAGCACAATTGAGCAGGTGGCTCAACGAATTCTCCAATATTGTTAGCTGAACAAAAAAACAAAAGTCATGAGAAACAAAAGAGGCAATAACAAGTTATTAACAAGAACAGGAGATGGTATATTGTTAACATGAACAACATATAGTAAAAGTGCCATTAATAGCTTTAAGAGAACTAGGGCCAGCCCTTGGCCCATCCAATTCAAAATTTTGAATTAAAAATTAAAAAAATTATTTTTTTTTAATTCAAAATTTTGAATAGGGACAGATTAAAAGCTGGCCTTTGAACCTGTCCATTCTCATCCTTAAAGTGAACTTTGTTTGTTGGCTAGTGTTCATTATGTATAAAATTATCAGTTGGTAACTCTCCAAAAGATCACAACTCAATTTAAGTACCACTTTTTTTTTACCATTAAGCATAAAATCATTACAATTCTTCGTACAGCTAATTATCAGAAAGAATCGACATAATACAAAGTCAAGAAAGCTTGGATTTGTTCTGTTCACATAAAATCCTATACATATTCTAAACAGGAAAGAGCCTTCTCAATGATTGTCTCAGCAAATTTTTTGGTGTACATAGAGTAAAACTGCCATAGATACAAAGATAGAAGCAATATATATTTATCAAAAGCTAGCGGTCATCTAGCATAAAATTATCTACCCAAAAAAATAAAAAAAATCTCTGACTTGGTCTATAACAGCATAGCCTTAAGCATGAATTCACTGGAATATTTTGTAGAGCCAATTGTCAGAAAGAATTCAAGTCACATGCCTAAATTAACAAGCTAAAACCACCAACACCACACGCAAAGGAAAAAAATGGACGGGGGAAGTAGCAGCAAAACCCTTGCTGCCATTTTCCCCTTCCCCATAGTTTCTTCCGACTAGGATTCACTCTCCTCTAGCTGTGAGTGATAACTAGAGAGGATTTTTTGGAAGAGAAGATAAATGATTGGAATTGATCTTGAAGGTTTTCATTATGGAGACCATGATTCTTTATGAATATATGCGATTTTAATTTTTGTGGTACTCATTTTTCGGTAGATCTCGCTACTGAGAAGAGGTATACATGATCTCGTTGAGCAATCTCCATGGCATGTTAATTAGCAATCCTAAAAGTCTATACCCTATAAGAGAATATTGATGATCATCATTAATCTCGAAGCTTTCCATTATGACAATCTTGAATTTTTATGGATCTATAATAATTTTACATATTGTTGATTCTTCGATCTTGCTATTGGGAAGAGGTGTGCACAATGTTGTCCAGTGATTATAATGGCATGGATACTAGGGATTCTTAATTTCTACATCAAGTTATCTTCTCTTTTTTATGGTGGCTGTTAAGATTTCATTAACGGTTTGGTCGGATCTCATCATCTTCTAGGCTAGGGGTTGTGGATATTCGTGTAGGAGTTAATAGGAATCTACATATCCTATCAAGAGTTTGAGATTAGATCAACAAGAGGATCAACCACTATAATTTTTTAATTTCTGTTGTGATGAATAAATAGATATGTTTTCTAATCGCTGCGGGTTATCCTAAGATCTATTCGAAGCAGCAATCATGGGGTGTAATTATGATAAATTTGAATATCAAGAAAGATACAAGTTTTGGGGCTTATCAATGTGAGTTGAACCATGCTTGGCAAGTTTGCTTCTATAATTTAATGGGTTTTTGGTTGTTCATCATAGATCCTTTTGTTCCATTATTTTTCATGTAA
Organism: Dracaena cambodiana; assembly: GCA_036321105.1. Classification (NCBI taxonomy): domain Eukaryota; kingdom Viridiplantae; phylum Streptophyta; class Magnoliopsida; order Asparagales; family Asparagaceae; genus Dracaena; species Dracaena cambodiana. Next base: position 6,404,479 of record JAYEPQ010000005.1, read on the forward strand.
ATCTATTTTAGGAATAATGTAACGAGTCTTATTAGCAAGGTTGAATTTCATTGTTACACATTGTACTCCTCTATTATGGCAATAAGATTGTTCTTTTACCATTCAAAAAAAGGCATATTCAGTTCTCATTCCATGTGAATTCTAAACATTCTATGAGTCAGGATCCATTCTCTTAAGACTCTTTAAGCATAACTAGAGTGACTATGACGTGGTGAAATAAAGGCAAGTTTCCTGTATATTTCATAATTAATTTCAGCATATCCTAATCAGTTTAAAGTTCTCATTTAGCTATCCATATCTAGATTTTTTTGATATTTCTAGAAACTCTAGTTGTTCCAATTAGCTAAGAATTTGTTATTTTCTTATTTAGCTTTCCTACGTAGAATTAAATTTGAATAGGGACTTCCTGGTCATCAAGTTTCAGACAATCATAAATAGCCAATTTCAGAATGTAATTAACATTTGGTTTTTCCTTGTTGAATAAGAGTTGTTGGAAATTTTTTGGCACACTGCTTCTCTGTCTTCTCTCTCCCCCCTAATTTTAATTATCGAGGGTTTAATATAATAGAGTGATTTTTTGCATCTGCGGAATAGCTGACCAAGGAAGTGTTTTAGCTGCAACTTAGGATCTGTAGGGGGTTTCTAACCTTGCCACAATTGGTATTCTCTTACTCGAGATCGTTTTCATTATTAGACTGCACAAGCAATTCCTTTTCAGCCTCAGCAATTTAATTATTTAGACTTCACATATTCCCAACCATATATTGCTGCTCTTAAACTAGAAGTAAACCAAGTTCCGGGATGGCAAGATAAGGAAATAACACAGATGCTTCAGATAGAACTATGCTTTAATTGGTCCATCCTCCACATCTATTCTCAATTTGCTCATATTGCACAAAGATGCAAGAGGTAATAAAAAAGAAGAAGAGAGAAACAGATAAAATCCTATGGGTATATCAAAGAAATACCAAGTTTCAAGCAGTACGTATTCGAGTATTTCGAGTTTGAAGTTAAGAAATGTTAGATTAGAATACTATTTTGTATTTGAGTTTAGTTTGAGTTTAGTACCACATCGCCTATTGAGTGGTTAATGTGGAGTTGAGATGTCTATAAATATATGTAATTCTCTGACTTATGAATAGAGAAATTGAGTTTTGGTTTTCTTTACTTTTTAAGATGGTATCAGAGCAGGTTTGAGAAATATATCTCAATCGTGAAATTTGATTATCTATCAATCTCAACCATCCACTCAAAAAAAAAAACTAGCTTACTTATGGCGGCTTCCTTCAAAACCCCTAGCAACAAAGGCACAACAACAGCAACACAGCAGCAGTAGAGTAGCAACAGCAGCAAAGGAGCAACAATGCAGCCAGCAGTGCAGCAGCATAGCAGCCAGCAATGCAGCAGCAATAGCACAACAGCAGAGAAATTTGCCTTAGACAGTCAACAAATCTATTTCCCCAAAACTTCTTTGCTTAAAAATCGCGACAGGTCTATTGCTCAAAGCACTTTACTATACTTTGTATTCTCCATCTTCTTTTTATGGCATCATCAACTTTAGGTGATTAATCTACTACTAGTGCTACAATTACTACCATGGCTGAAAATTTATATCCAAAAAAACTTATTGCTACTACTGTTTATTTGAATGGCAATAATTATCTTTTATGCGCTCAGTCGTTCAGAATATTTGTCAGTGTTCAAAGAAAAATTACCCATTTACTGGATGATCCACCAGATACACACGATCCTCTATATTCTGATTGGCTTGTTAATGACTGTTGTATGATTATATGGCTTCTTAATAGTATGGAAGAAAAAGTAAGTTCTGGTGTTATGTTCTTGAAAACTGCAAAAGAGATATAGAACACCTTTAAAGAAGTATATAGCAATGAGAAAAATATATCACGAGTTTTTGAATTGTATGAGTGTTTGTTTACTCTCAAATAAGACAAAATGTCTGTATCCGAGTACTATTCTGCTCTCCGAGGCATATTGGATGAGCTTAGGATTCACCAGCCACTGTTACAAATCTTAAGAACTTGAGACAATATCATCAGGATCTAACTGTTGCAAAATTTCTTTCAGGATTGGATTTCTCTTTATTGACTCAGGTGAGCGGTCAAATTCTTACAGGTGCTAGTGTTCCATTCTTGACAGCAACATATTCCTGAGTTTTTCGTATTTCTACTAGTTCTACTATATCAACATCTCAAACCCTTGTCTCCAATGACCACTCTGTCATATTTTCTGGTCGGGAACGAGGCCGTGGCCGTGGTCGTAGTCGCGGTCGTGATTCAAGGGGAGGTCGTGGTCGTAATAGCAATGGTGATCGAAACTCCGGTGGTGGACGAGAATTCTATGAATGTGATTACTGTGGCAGGAAAAATCACACATCTGCATACTGTTGGGAGAAGTATGAAAAACCAGAATGGATACAAACTGCTACTCCTTTACCTCCAACAAAAGATACTGCATCGACAATGAATTCTGCTAGTATTTTGGTATCTTCAATGATAGTTTAAATTCCACAAAGTGAACTTGACAGACTCTCCATCTTCAATCCACCGTGGCCAGTCTGCATGCTACTCATACATTCTTGTCAAGTACTAATACTAACATTACTTTCTCTACCCAACCATGGGTTATAGACTCTGGATTCTCCTCCCATATGACAGGTATTAGAAGCAAATTTGCCTCCCTATATTTTTCAGATAATATGCCTCTGTCCATATTACTGATGGCTCCTCTTCTTCAGTTATTGGTGATGGAAAAATTCACGCTACCAATTCATTAACCCTACATAACATTTTGTTTGTTCCCAAATTTCCTATTAATTTGTTGTCTACTAGCCAAATCACCAAAATTAACAATTATTCCGTAACATTCTTCTCTACTTACGATATTTTTCAGAACTTCCAGATTGGGATGAGAATTGGTACGAAACGTGAGCAAAGAGAGATGAACTATCTTGATGAGACATCACATACAAGTTTTGCTGCTTCCTCTGATTCCCTTTTACAGTGACATCAACGTCTTGGATATTTTTCTCTCCAAAGTCTTCGTCTAGCTGTATCCACTGTGGCTGATATATCTATTTTACATTGTGAGTCTTGTGAACTGGGTAAACATCATCGCGTCTCATATCCAAATCTAGTCAATCCACGTAGTAGGTTTTTATTTGAGTTAGTCCATTATGATATTTGAGGTCCATGTCGTTTTCCATTTTTAAGGGTTTTAGGTATTTTCTTATATTTGTGGATAATTTTTCTCGCATGACATGAATGTATTTGCTAAGTGAAAGGTCTGTTGTCCCTAATATAATTGAATTATTTTATAAAAAAATAAAAAATCAATTTTCTATATCTATTCGTATTTTGCGCACTGATAATACTAAAGAATATATGAAAACTGATATTTCCTTATTTTGTATTAATAATGGAATTATTCATCGAACTTTTCGTTCTTACACATCCCAGCAAAACGGTGTTACTGAAAGAAAGTAAAGACATATTCTTGATGTTGCTCGAATATTAATGATTCACTTGTATATTTTCAGATATCTATGATCTGATATTGTTCTGTGTACTTCAGTGTTCTAAATATCGGCCGGTATACCGGTATACCGGCCGATATCTCGTTTTTTACAAAGAAACGAGACGATATGGGGTTTTTTTTATCGCATATCGTTTTTGACCGGTATGGGCCGATATATCGGCCACGTGGCGATATATCGGCCGGTATCCGGTATGTGAAAAACCGGCCGGTATGACTAATTATCGGTTTTTTGTTAACGGGTTACGATTGCGGTTGAAACCCGTTAACCCATTAGACCGACCCGATAGGAAAAACATAAAATCCGATGGCTCCCTTGTTCGCGAACAAAAAAACCCTAAATTCCTAATCTCCTCCATCGCGACCGAGCTCCCCACTCCTCGTCGCCTTGGCTATCGTCGGTATCCGCTACCATCGCCGCCTCTCCGGCTCTCCATCCTCCTCAACTGGTCGATCGACCATTTCTCTTAGTGAATCGCCGTCGCCATCTCTCCCGGAGCAACCGAATCTAGGGTTTCGTCCATCGCCGTCTCTCCGGCTCCCGTCACCGGCGATCCATCTCTTCCTCTTCCTCTTGCGTGCCTTATAGTATCGTCGACCTTCAATTTTGGTAAGTTCTATGATTTTAATTTTTATTTAAATTTTTGTTTAAATGCTAGTCTAAGTTTCTTTTAAATTTTAGTTTGTCATTGTAATTAGTGTATTTGAGTTTTTAAATTATGAATAAGCAAGGAAATTTTTATTTTTCAGTTTGGAATTGATGCCTAGGGCAGCAGGGCTTCGGCCAGTGACAGTGAGTCAGTGAATTGTAGTCTACAGTGAATTCGAATCACTGATTCACACTGAATCAGTGATTCGAATTCACTACATTTGTGTGTTTGTGTGTATGAGTTTCATGGTAGATAAAATTTGTAAATTTGTATTAGTATTTAGTAAAGGAAGAAATAGATTATTTTAGATAAACTTTCATATGCTTACAAGTTACATTACAGCATGTGCAATTACAAGAATTAGTAGAATTACTGGACTGGATTATTGGATTACTGGACAAAGCAATTCGAGTAATTAGCTAATATATGTTTTAAAGGACAATGTTGTAATTTTATAAATTATATCATTTATGTATTGTAGAAACACTTTTATTTTATCTTGAAAACTTATTTTTCTTAATTTTATGATTGTATGTCGCTCTGTGCATATGCGAACATTCTAAACGGTATCTGCAAATTCGTAAGTTGAATGTAAATAAACCAATGTAAGTACTATAAACTTATTTTATGTATTTTATTATGTTCTATATAGCCAATTATATGATTATTTTTTAACTGGTATGACACTCTGGTATTTAGGGTCATATCGCGATATCCCGCCCGGTATCCGGTAACCGGTATGTAATTTGCTAACCGGTACGAGACCGGTGTCCGATATTTAGAACACTGGTATACTTGTCATTTAATAAATATGATGTCATCATCTGTCTTACATGCTAAAACCCCTTTTTTATGTCTTTATCTTGATACACACATGTTTTCTCTTATACCCCGAGTATTTGATTGTACGTATTTTGTTTAAAAATTTGTCTCCTGATTTGGACAAGTTATCTCCTCGTGCTATCAAGTATGTATTTGTTAGATACTCTAGAACTACTATTGGTTTTTACTCATCGTCAGAAAGTGCCTCCTCCTAATTCACTACATGTTACTCCGTCATCTCCAGCTATAGGTCCCTAGCAACCATACCACTCTTCTTCTTCTGTCTCTGATCATCCAATTGCTATTCAGAAGGGTAAGTGCTCTACTACTGCTCATTTTATTTCTCAATTTGTTTCCTAGAATCACCTTCACCCAGTGTTCCGCCAGTTTGTCCTTTCTCTTTCTTCAACCTCTATATCCAGGTCATTTTAGGAAGCAGTATTAGTCTATGCCTGGTAGTTGATTATGGATGAGGAGATGCAAGCCCTTATCTTTCGTGGAATCTGGGATGTAGTTCTGTCTCCGCCTGATATCTGTATTGTTGGTTGTCGTTGGGTTTACTCTGTCAAATATAAACTGGACGGCTCTATTGATCGCTATAAAACTCGTCTTATTGCGAAAGATTTTTTTCCAAACTTATGGTGTTGATTATTTTGAAATTTTCTCTCATGTAGCACGTTTGAACTCTATGCACATTCTCTACTCTCTTGTTGTGAATCTTGATTGGTCATTATTCCAATTTGATGTTAAAAATATTTTCTTATATGGTGATCTGTAAGAAGAGGTACATATAAAACAATCTCTAGGATATGTTGTTCAGGGGGAGAATGTAGCCTGCAAATTCAAAAAAGCAATTTATGGTTTTAAACAGAGTTCTCGAATCTGATTTGAGAAGTTTTCCACTGTAATTGTTGCTATTGAATTTCAGTGTTGTCACTATGATCATTCTGTTTTTGTCTAGCATACTCGTTCTGCTATTGTCCTTCTTACTGTATATGTAGATGATATTCTACTAACTGGAAGTGATACAACAGGTCTGACTGAGACAAAGAATTATCTCAAGTAATATTTTGTAACTAAATGACCGGATATCATACATTTATTTGAGGTAATCTAGTCACATGGAGGAATAAGAAACATGATGTAGTATCTATATCTTTAGCTAAGGCAGAATATCGGACCATAGCACATACTATGTGCGAATTGTTATGGTTAAAGAATTTGTTGACTGAATTTGGGTTCAAATCAAAAAATCATATGCCTATGTACTTTGATAATCAGTCAACCATCTGCATTGCTCAAAAATCCAGTGTTTAATGATCGTACTAGGTATATAGAGGTAGATTGTCATCTGGTTCTAGATAATTTGATGAAGAAAATAATATGTACTCCGTTTACTCTTACATCAGAGCAATTGGCCAATATTCTAACCAAAACTGCATCACCAACTGTGTTTTTTAATTTATATAATAAGTTGAGTATGATTGATATTTATATCCCAACTTGAAAGAGAGTATTAGATTAAAATACTATTTTGTATTTGGGTTTAGTTTGAATTTAGTACTACATCGCCTATTGAGTGGTTTATGTGGAGTTGAAAGGTCTATAAATATATGTAATTATCTGACTTATGAATAGAGAGATTGAGTTTTGGTTCTCTGTACTTTTTAACAAGATAAATATCAAACACATTGAGTGCTACCATCGGAAAAAGTTTTTCTTCTCTCTCTCTCTCTCTTGGTTGAGAGAAATGGGGATATGGAAGTAAATAAAGCTATAAGGTTGTAAAAAAAATAACAAGAGAAAAAAGAAGTTATACTTATTAGTGAAAATATCTTGATGAGAAGTTGTGCAAAAAAAAAGGCAAAAAGAATGCCATAGCAAAGGAAAGAAGGATGAGGACAGTTATGACATTCAATTGCCCCTAATTCACATTAAAGAGAGGCACAACAAAGGGACTACAAATGCTATGGTTTACTGAAAAGCACGACTATATTTCTTTGATACATTGTCCACGCACATGCTTGTCTGTGTGTGGTCTGTATTCGACTAAAACTATTTGATGTGGCCACATATATACAAAGTCAGACTCAAAATGACATGTAAAGGACCATTTTTTTTTTTGTTTTGAACTGGAAACATGAATAGCATCTCTTGTAGTCTGTAACGCCCCACTTTTCCGTAATGTGGAAAGCTGAAACGTTCGGCGTCAAATAATAACTCAACAAGTCTCAGTAAATATTACAATTATATTACAGCGAAAATATGGGAAAAATATAAAAATAAAAAATAAATTTTTTATTTAAAACAATAATATTTTTCCTCCTTACATATTATTTAATAAGAAAATAATAAACTAGAAAGGCTATCAATCTTGTAGCTTCACCTACTTCTAAAAATATATTGTATCATGTTCTGCTTCCGGCAAGTCTACCTCTAAGTAATAATCTGCATCTGACCATGCATAACTAGGATCGTCAGTAAAGTGATCCAAAAATATATAATAGAAACATATGAAACGAAAATATCTCGGCAATACAAAAAAGTCAGTACAATTAAAATAAGTAAGAAATCTCAAATTTTAACATATTAGGTGGTTTATTATTAACCTTTCAATTAATGTCTTTTAATTACGGTATTTAGAAATTTAGAAAAATATGAACTTGGCTGGTCTAAACTTATCCCCGTGTACCCCCAGGAAAACGAAACAGTAAGTTGATCGGAGCCTATCCCGATCCTCCCAAAAGGGAAACAGTGACAGTTTTGATCGGAATAGCAAAAGGGAAACAGTGACAGTTTTGATCGGAGCCTATTCCGATCCTCCCGTTTGAGAAATAGTAGCAGTTTTGATCGGAGCATATCCCAATCCACCAAAAAATGAAAAACAGTAGCGCAGTTACGTTCAGCCATCAAATCATATGGATCCTCAATTTCCCCTATAAATCCGATGTATGTCAATTTCAGTATCAGTTGTTCAATTCAATAAATTCAGTTTATTATATGAATTTGTGATCATTAATAAAATTCAGTATTCAGTAACAGTAGTAGTAACATTAAAAAATAATGTAACAGTTCAGTGATTAATATTCTGTCACCTATCAAATATTATAGCAATCATGTCTTATCATGTCTTGTTCCGCGTATATAATTAAATCTTTAATAAAATAAAACAGAGTATATAGAAAATAAAGTATAATTAATAGCATATCTTTGAGTGAGTTGGACTCATTTTAAGATAAAATATAAGCAGTAGCATATTATAGTGAGTTATAAAACTCACTTAAAATAAAATATAATTAGTAGCATGTTATAGTGAGTTATAAAACTCACTTTAAGATAAAATATAATTAGTAGCATGTTATAGTGAGTTATAAAACTCACCTTAGCTTTGATTTCATATGAAGTCTTTGGTCTAAGCGACGAAATCTCCAAGGTTCTCAAAAACTCTCCTTAATTGAACCCTCTCCTTTCTTTCTCTATTTCTCTTCTTTCTCCCATCTTTTACTCTCTTACTTCTCTTTTTTTTTTATTTGGAAGATGGCTTGTTGGGATTTATTTATAGGAGATTAAGAGCCCTATTCCTACTCATAGAGAAAAGTCCAATATGAACTCTAATCGGATTCAGTATCCTAATTAAAGATAGAATCTCAAATTTAAATAACAATCCTAAAAGATATGAAAATCAAATTTAAATAGGAATCCTAAAAGATATGAAAACTAAATTGAAATAGAAATTCTAAAATATATACAAACCAAATTTAAATAGGAATCTTAAAGGATATAGAAACCAAATTTAAATAGGAATCCTAAAAGATATAGGAACCAAATTTGAATTTGAATCATAATAGGTATAGGAACCAAATTTAAATTATATTTAATTAATTGGATGAGAGTTGAATCCTACATTAGTTAGGCTAGTCTATTTTACTACCTCAACTAGGATTGGATTGGGTTTATATTTATATTTAATATCTAGTCAAATTAGAATCCAATTGGTTAAAGAAAACCAAATAGATTTCTATCTTAAGAATTAATTAATCCTGCTAGTCTTCTTAATCACGATTAATTGATTAGATAACTTGATTTGGATGTAGGGTAGGTGTTATATGATCAAAATATGTTTTTAAAACAAAATTTTATTTTTAATAAATTGTAAAATTTGAAAATCCGACGTTAAAAAAAAAGTGGGTGTTACACAGTCCTTGCGAAAATAACAAAAAGTGAACGCTATGAAACACGGGCATTTCAAAGTGAAAGTTGTGTCTGTAACAAACAATGAACTTGCATAACACTTGTCTGACACATATCTAACTCTCCAAAGCCATTTTGGATTTTAAGAATAGAAAAACTTGTATGTCGTAGCTATATTAGGTTTCAAAAGATTCTAAAGACCACATGTCGGGCACAAAATATCATGCGTTGCTTTTCAAAAACATAAAAGTTGACATAAGAGGGACACTAAGCAAATAGATCTCAGAAGCGTTGCAAATACGTAAGAGACTTCATAAACTTGTATATGCAATATGTGAGATTGAACTTTCAAATTCTCTTTTTAATGTAGTTATTTGATTAAACTTTATGGTTTAAATTATTGAAAAGAAATATGGTTTAAATTATTTAAAATTTTCTTTTCTTCTAGTACAACATGTCCAAACTATTACAAGTTCGATGTATATTATATATAGAAATGTGTATAAATACACATAAGTGCGTCGTGTGTCCCCATATACAACTTTGTGTGGATTTTCCACATCCTCGTGTCCCGAGTCTGTGTCCATACTTCATAGGATGGAGGCATATATGTCTAGAGTGCAAAGAAGGACAGAGAGTGCATTGGAGGCAAAGTAATAGAATCAACGGATCAAAAGATGTTCAGGAAATAAAAAGAAGTAGATGAAGAATGCGAGAGTAATAAGAAGGATCATAACTCTTAATATATACAAAGACAAACAAAGATACAATATGTATTATTGAAAATCCAAAACTTTACTATGTAAGTAAAAGAATGGAAGGTATGCTCAAACAGTCACGCCAATATAACAGGTTAGTTCCCTACTCAATTGCATTGAACATTATTTTCATTCGCCAAACCTCTCTCTTGATGAGTCAAAACTAAGAGTTGTTGGAGATGATTACAAAATGATGATAATCTTAAAACCAGATGATCTATGGAAGTCAGCTCCAATTTAGTTGCATTGGTATCCATATACTCATAATTTTGTGTACTCACGATAACTAGCAGATGATTAAAACTGATGGACTCATTTAGATTATGCATTCCAATGTTGTATTATTAGGTGTCATTTTGGTCTGCATGTTTGTTCTTCATAGGCTCAAAGCGCAACCCAAAACTTGCTAACTGAAAAAAGTGCCCAACTTCTTCAAGGCTTACAGAACATGATCCTCCCACAGAAAGAAGCTGAAATATATAAATAAACAAAAGGGCATAACTATGACATCCCATAATTCCTATTCTGATCAAAATACTACGAAAGTTATAGTTTCTCATTACCGAAACCTCCTTTTCTAAGGTTATAGTTTTCATTATCGCCTTATCTCATTTAAAAGAAATGAAACAACATTCTTCGACACTCTACAATACCTATTTCCTCTATACATAAAGAACATTCCCTAACATTAACTTAAAATGCAAACCCTATCAGAACAAGTACCACTTTCTGAAATACACAACCATTTCAGAGCCATAAAAAAACAAGTTTTGCCAAGAAAATTTGAAGCAACTACTGCCATGATGAGACAGATATGCAAAAGACTCCCTTTTCATACCATGCATCCATGTATGTACTAAAATTTCATTCCTTGATGCTCAACACATTTGCCATGTATGTCTATGATAATTTGCATCCCACTCATGGTACCCCAAAGAGTATATTTGAGATTGTTCAATGTATTATTTATGTCGAAGTGGTAAGAAAAGGCTATATTCTAAAGCTAGATATATATATATATATAAAAGCCCACTGAAATAATTAGTCATTAGTTCTCTTCTTTTTATTTATCAGGTCGCTAGTTGAGGTGACCCCAGGGGCCAATCCAGGACAAATTCTTTGGAGGGGTCCAATGTGCAATGAGCATCTACTCGTAATTTATTTATTTTATTTTTACTAACTTAAATTATCATGAGACTATTTGCTTAACAACTCAATTAATTTGAACAACCAATTTTGTTAAGAAAAAAAAAACTATTTAGGAAAGAATTAAAGGGAGCATAGTCATATTAGAAACGAAACATAGCAATAAATTGTGTCTAATAGAGGTATTTAAGGGTCTTCTTGCTTTTTGTGTCTAATAGAGCCAGAAATAAGCTTTAAGCTTTTGACACAATTCTTATGATGCTAAATGAAAACAACAATGCAGTATAGTTTCAGGCCTACTAAGCTGAATTTATTAAATCAATGCTTAATCTGACAGTGACTTAGCTATGCCAAAAAACACACCTGGGCCGTCAAAAGAAATAAACAGATTGCACATACATGCAACTTTTTTTTTGAGCTAAACACGTACATGCAACTTGACAGGCAAAAAAACAACAACTATATGTTGGTGCATGCTCGTCCATATATCAGCTAAGCAATTAAAATTGGTAAATAAGCTCACCATTTGAGGCACATTGGTACACTGTGCATCATAATCTTTGTTGCCACTGGTTGTGTCAGCATTTTGAAGGCACATGTGCATGGCAAAAGCTGTGTAGGCCATGACAGCTGATGTATCTAGGAGTTCCCTTTGTGAACATTGTTCAATACTGACCTGGGAAATAATGCTTAGAGCTGAGAATGCGATTTCCAAGTTAGGAGATTTTAGCAACTTGTTCCTTGCATCTGCTGTGGTAAGCAAATCTTTCATCTGCCATGCTGCCGCAATTGCAACAGATAGATCTTCCCTGGTATTTGACAGGCTGGTGTTCCGCATTGCATTTCCATTCAAGTGACTTAATCTCCCTGATGTTTTCAAGGGCATTTTAACTTTCTTCTTTTTCAGAGACTTAACCACTTGCTGGGGGATTTCCAAGTTAAACTTATTAAGAAAACCAGAAGCAAAAGACTGTAAACTACTAGTTAATACTCCAAACAGTTCGTCAAACCAACCCGAAGAAAGCATAAACTTGTGAGCTGCTCGTATTAGTGCTTGCATTTCAACATTATCAGCAAGCCCTGTACAATTCATTATTGAGGCCATGCACAGGTCACGAAGTCCGGCTAAGTCATCCGAAGCAACAACTGAAGCAATGGTCAAGACTGCAGTCTGAGCACGAGGTGAAGAAGTTACAGTAAACAAGCATTTCAACTTTGAATTTGGAAACAACTCACTAAGAACTGTCTTATTCGACAGCTCGGATGATAAGCTGCAGCAAATGTTTGCTGATGCAACAAACAATCCATCAATTTGATCAGAATTTAGGCCCTTTCGGGAAAGGGCCAAGCTGATGGAGATCCTGAGGAGTTCTATGAGAGACCTAGAAGATGATCCTTCAGACAAAGCAAACTCACAAAACCTTGCACCAGCAAAAGGAGATCTTTTAATGAGGGCAATGCAGCGACCACATGCCTCCTTCAAATTCATCTTTGCTGGAAAATAGGAGGGAATCAATAGCCTAGTGATTTTTTGGGCAATGCGTGGGTGATCACTTGCTAGGGAAGACAGTAAAGCATCTAATCCCACCACCTGAAAGTAAACTTAAAGAACTTAACGAATGGAAGTGATAAAAGAGCAGAACAATCAACTTAACTATTAGTGAAGCTTACAACATTGAAATGAATGCTGTGGGAATAAAATACTAAAATCGAAAAATCCAAATGCAATTCAGAAATCATACCCTGTTAAACTGGAATGTTCGAATATCTCGGATAGCCAAAAGAAGATCCATAACAGCAACTCTAACTGAAAATGTGGGATCAAAGAACATGCAACCCAATCTGGGAAGAAGAACTTTCATAATCTCATGGCTCTGTGGGTTTTCAAGCAAATATATGATTCCATTCACTGTTGATAGCCTCACCTCATTGCACAAATCATTTGACATAGAATCAATAATCTTTGTCAAAATCTTTGTTATTACCAGAGAAGGAATTAGTTCCCAAAATAAATTCAGAATGCGGCAGGAACCTTCCACCGCAACTGCCCTCACATCAGGGCAATCATCTAGAAGGAGTTTCTCCAACAAAAAGAACTGTTTATCAAACAAGGTATCTTTTACCTCTTTTGTCACATCTGGGTCTTCAAGTGGAAACAAATCGAAAAACAGATGCAATGCATTTTGACGAACATTGGAGTTTGCAGCCTGGACAGCAGATAAGTACAAGAAAATGTCATTTTCTTTAAGTAAAACTTACAGTATACCATCACAAAGGTAGGAATCATGCCATCACCTCATTGACAAGGTCCAATGAGAGAATTAATTTAATTTTAGAATATAACAAAAATGAACATGGATTTGACATGTCAATGAATCTGCATGCCTCTCCTGCAGGGAAAATGTGGTAACGACTTCCACGAGAAGAACTGAACAGTATATGACAGTAATTCCCTATATAGCTAAAAGCAAGGATAATTTGCTTAGGTCACTACTCCAGCGTCTGAACAAGCTGGACATAATAAACTGAATAAATAAAATTGGAAAGACGGTGTCTGAAGTGCTAAAATGGATGTTAACTTCATAAAATATATAACATTTGATCTAAAAGACAGAATTTGAACTTGCACAAATATATAATATTTTTAAAGCATAAACAGTTGGAGAGCTTCCCGTCACTATATTAATTGTTCAATTCCTTCTTCTAACCATTCGGACTTTCACCTCTATGCACAGAAGATAGTGACAATAAAATGAAAAACTGACTCAAAAAAGAAAGATAGAAAGAAAAAGACAAGCACTTACACAGGAAGCGATGATCACCAGCAGTTACCGAAACAGCAACAGTTCCGAAAGCCAGAGCAGGAGCTTTTTGACACCATCAGTCACCCTCTGCTCAATAAACCCACCCAAAACCCTCATTCTCGAAGCCATAAGAAACTTTAAACTTGCGTGAAAATTGTAGCATTAATCAGCCCTCTTACATTTTGTAAAAGTGACGTCTTGATGCTTAAATGAAGGCTCATAGTATGCCCATTTAAATGATTCTTTAGTGCATGCTTAAATGTTAAAGTGACCAGTTAAACTTCAAGATTTTCAAACAGTTAATATTTATAAATATAAAATTCTGAGCTCAAGGACTTCAGAATTGCACAAACATATAACATTTTGTTTTAGCCCACACAGTGGAGAGCTGTACATTACTATATTAATTGCTTAATTCTTTTTCTAACCACACACACTTTCACCTCTAGGTGCACAATACTGACAATAAAACGAAAATTTAACTCCATTCAAGAAATGAAAGAAAAAAAATAAATGCATTTTTGCAAAAGATTATGATCACCTGCAGGGACCGGAACAACAATGGTTCTGAGAGACGGAACAGGAGCTTCTCCACACCATCTGTCGCCCTCTGCTCAATAAACCCACCCAAAACCCTCCTTATTGAAGCTGCGAGTGGCTTCGAACTTGCGTGAATTGCAGCATCAATCAACCCCTGAAAAAACCCGTCCTCAATCTCATCTCTCAAACTACCTTCCGATCCCTTCCACAACCTAAAGAGAATATCAGCATAAGCCTCCAGCACTGACTTCCTCCCAAATGGTATCTGCGACTTAATCAATGCTAGAGCTTCCTTCGCTAGCTGATCATTCAACCCCATCATAAAAGCAATGAACTTTCTCCCTTCATCTGTCTTCAAATAAACAGGCGCAATAACACACCTAACAAGCAAAAGCCTCATGTCCTCGATACTCTCATCAACATAATCAAACAACATGAAGGCCTCACGGAGTGCATAAACCCTGTGAACATCTGCTTTCTTACCATTCGACAGGGATTTCGATAGTAAAAAGGGAAGGGACTGAGGAATCAACTTCTCCCTCCCTAAGATCTTCTCTTTCCACCACTCTTCGCACAAATTCGCAACCAATGAAAGAAGTGGGGGATCCATTTCATAAAGCACGAGGCTATCATGCAGCAACTGAACGGACGGGAGCAGTTGCGAGGCCAAAAATGGCTTCTTTGGGTGAGAGATCATCAGGTGAGTGATGAAAGCGTAGCATTCTAACTTTTTTAAGTGAGCTAGGGTTTCTGAGCGGCCGTCTGGGCTTTTGCCGCGAGACGAGCGGCGAGCTCGCTTGGACGGAGGCGAGACCGAGGATCTGACGGCGGCGGTGGATTCCTCTTGAGATTGAAAGGATTTCTTGAAGTATTCTAGGGTTTGAGAGATGGAGAGGTGGAGGGATCGAGGGAGGGAGGAGACGAGATCGGATGACGGGGGAATAGTTGAAATTAGGCTTTTGAGTGAGGACTTACCTTGTTTGGTGGCGAATTGGGCGGGAGCTGAGGAGAGGAGCTCGTCGGCAGTGGATTGGACCGGCGACGATCGTGGCCTTCTCCCCATTTGCAATTTGATGGGAAGTGGATTTGTGAATTCTAGGGTTTGAGAGTGGAAGAGAGGGAGTGAGATTTTGGGCGAATTTCGAATTGGCAGCTGTTTTTCGTTTTGGCGCTCTGAGAAAGAATTGAGCGAGATTTTTTTGGGTCTGTTTTATTTCTTTTTAAGGCCCATACGCCGAGGAACTGCTGAGGCCCACTGAGTGAAGAATTCCTAAGTGCCCCTCTTCTAAAAGGACACCCAAACGGAGTTCAAAAGGAAAGTTCTAATTGCACTCACCAATTTTCTAAGTGCCCAACTTTCAGTCCAAAAGTCTATAAATAAAGATTTTTTTAGTCTTTTTTTTATTCCCTTCTTTCTTTCTCCTTTTTCTCTCATTGCCCACAACCAGCTTTGCCTCCACCTCCGCCTCCGTCTCGACTGTCTGACTCTATCCCTCCTTCAAGTGGCCCAACTCCCACCCCACCTCGGCCCGACCCCACTCTTTTCGGCCCCTCTACAAAATTTTCTAGAAAGTTAATTCTTTTAACTAATTATAATTTATTTTTTAAAATTCCTTTTAATTTTTTTACAGCAAAAATGACTACAACTGAGCCTTTTATCCCAAATATTTGAGATATGCTGAATATTGGGATAGGCTATATGAACCAAAAGAGAATTACGTTGAATCTAGTGCACCGAATGATTCTTCTCCACTCATTCATATCGTCTTAATTTAAACTTTTAGTATTCATTTCTTTTCGTCTTAATTTAAACTTTTAGTATCCATTTCTTTTCGTATCACTTTCATCTTTTTTTTTTCTTTTCTTTGCTCCTTTTATTTGTCCTATATTAATAAGTTTCTTTCGTCGAACCATTGCACTTTAGGCTTGCAGTGCACATGACCAAACAATGGCACATGACCAAACAATCGCAGTCGATCCTTATTATTATTATTATTATTATTATTATTATTATTATTATTATTATTATTATTATACACTATTATTATTATTGAGTATTATTATGATTTGAATTTTTTTTATTTTTAGAGTATTGAGTATTATAGGGTTTAATTTCATAGAGATTAATAAAAAAGCATGATAGAAGAAAAAAGAAAATACAAACTTGTAATAACATTGAAGAAGATTAGAAAAAATTTACCAATAAATTAAAATGGCAAACTTATAATAAAATTGAATTAACGGAGATACTTAAAAAATTGGTGGGGGTATTTAGAATTTTCCATTAAAAAAATCTTACTTTTTTTTACCCCTTATATTCCAAAAGTATCTCGAAGTAACTTTTTATTCTTTTCTCACTTCCCCTAGTTGCCATAAACTCATTTAACCCAAATTTCTTCCCACATCTGGGGTGACTACTGGGTTCGGACTAGCACAGTCCAGACCTAAGCTTAGACGAGCATGATATGTGTTGTGCCTGGTATGGCCCATGGGGTGTACGAGCAAGTTGGTTGATGGCTAATGGGCGGACCTAGGTATAGCCTGCTAGCACGCCCTAAATTTGTCGAGCAAGACTCAGGTTGGTCAGCCAAAAAAAATTAGTTCTAAAGAATTTTAAAAATTAAAATATTGTTAAAAAATATTTAAAATCTATAAAAAAATTCACAATTATATAAAAAATCTTAAATTAGAAATGATGTAAAATTGATAAAATTTAGCTCCATAAATAGGACAAATTTTAACATTGCTCCAAACTATTCAACATAGATTCTGCAAGATTGAGAGAACTACTAAGATGTAAATTAAGCTGTGTTTTAAATTTATGAATGGTTAAATTTTTACTATGTATGAGATACATAGTACAAATTAAAAGGTGCGTAGCATCAGTTATCTTCGAACAAATTGTATTCCTCTACTAATAAAATAAACTAGTGTACTGAAATTTTCCGCTTGCGGTTCCTACATTGAGAGGATCCAATAAATGAGGTGTTTGCTTGCTTACAAGTGATATTGTAAGTTGCAACTTATATTATGGTAATTAAAGTTGTGCCTGTTAAAATATAAAATAATTTCCTTCAATCCTCACTATAACTTCGGAGTTTTGGTGCAGTGGAAGGATTTTTCAATATGGTATTAGAACAATCCGGATTCGATTCCTGCTGGGCACGCATTTAATTGCGGGTTTTAAAAAAATTATACTGTTGCGTATTGGTGCAGTGAAAGGGTTTTTCAACAGTGCCAATTTAAGTTACTACAACTTCTATTTGTGTCTGGCCTGGAACTAAAGTGGTAATTAGAATTGTAAAAGTTTCAAATATTAATATTTTATTTGGTATGAGAAGTACTCCACTTATGAATAGTGCAATTACTGTTTGTAAATGGGAGGGAAAAAGTATGTTACGCACTTTTTCCTGCAATTGCGATTGTTACAAGTGCATAATGGTTGTAACTATTGGGAATTGAAATTCTCAATTAGACATCAAATCGACATGAGATCATCATATCAAGATAATCGAGATAGAAACATACAATAAGCACAAAAAGAATAGATTAATTATGAGGAAAAATATTAAAAGTAGATATCTAAGTTTCTCTATACCTTTCGAATCTTTTATAATGATATATGCTCTCTCTCTCATCGATTGTTCACATTTCTCATATCATATACAAAAGATATATCAGACTGCTAGTATCAAACCCTACAAGAATAATACTATCATCATCTAATTAGTATTCCAATCCAACTAAAATACCATTAGCTGACCCAAGTCTAACTGAACTGACACTTTTTGTGATTCCCGATCATATCTAGATATTCAACGGATGTGAGACACAAACCCAATAATCTATACCTTGGTTCATATCTGATGAGCCATGCATTTTGGAGAAACTTTGTTATTCTCGTTATCCACTTTGCAGACATCCAATGCATATGCACTATCACCTACCATGAATAACTTATACAATAACCACTGTCTTCATACTAAAGCACCCATTATCACTAAACCATGCTCTACTCAGAGCACTCATGATCACTAAATCATATTCTCTTAAACACTCATGACTACTACACTATACTTTTTACCAAGCGCTCATAATCACTACACTATGCTCTATTGAACACTCACGACTATTATACCATATCTTCACCAAGCGCTCATAGTTATTACACCGTGCTCCACCTCGATCAAAATACCAGAACCACTTGAGCACTCATAATCACTTCTCATGTTATGCACTAGATAAAAGTGATTGCTACACCGTACTCCACATTGATCCAATAAACCATAACTATATTTAGAGACGAGCGTATGTGATTATACATTACCATGCGCTACACTATGTCCTGAAAAACCATATCAATTACCATGAAGTACCATGCTATATCTCATCATTGTGCAATCAACCAACCATCGATCATCGATTATCTTGATCAATATTGATCCCTCGATCATTGTTGATTATCACTGATATGTACAAAAAGCTGTTCCAAACATTGGATTTTGCCAAATCCGCATCAATCACTGCGTCCGAAATGTTAAAAAAAATATATATATAGGATTCGACTCCTGGATCATCTTAATCGGACATTGATTCCTCGATCCACACTTCGATCAACCACATCCGTCGCTTTGTGCCTCAAAATCCATCTCAACTCTCAACCTCTCCTTTTGGTGCGCACCGCCAAAGCCTGCGGTTGCACATGTCACCGGTTGCACCCGTTTTTTTTTTTTTGTCTCTTCTCTTTCTTTGTATTGTATTTACTATTGATGCCTCCGCCAACCTCCTTATCGACTCGACATCAGATATGCCATCTCACGATCTTGATCCCGGAACCATAACTCTAGCTCTGACGCCACTTGTTGGGGATTGACCCTCTCAATAAAATCTCGAATCACAACGAGATTATCACATCAAGATCATCTAGATAGAAACATACAATAAGTATAATATGAACACAAGATAATTAACATGGTTCGGTCAACCAAGTTCGACCTACGTCTACGGGAATAACAACATAATTCATTATGAGGGAAAAAAAGTTAACAGAAGAGATCTAAATATATCACTATCTCTCGCATCTCTCATAATAACGAAAGCTCTTTTTCCCATCGATTGTTCACATTTCTCATATCACATACAAGAGATATATATATAGTATTATTTTTCAAATACTATCAGGATAGTACTATCATTATCTAATTAGTATTATAATCCAATTACTATACCATCTATTGACCCAAATCCAACTGAACCAAAACTCTTTGTTGACCTTTATTATCTATTATATTGTGAGCAATGTTTCTTTTTCCCCCTTGACCGTAAACGGCAGAGATTAAGGCCCTCCGCATTCCAGTAACGATTGATAATAGAACAGCCAGAGTACATAAGAAAAATAATATTGTAAGCTAAGTTTCACTAAAATCTTTTTAATGGAACGGGAAGGATTACCCAACATTTATGCTAAAAAAAAAGGGTGCAATTAATCAAAATTTGCTCTACACTAGAGACCAAACTAATCATGGATAAATTGGAGGAACTCAGGCTCTCTGATACTAGCAAATTATCACTTTAGACAGTGAACTTGAAGGAGTCAATTCATGAGAGGGGCTAAATTGCTCCTTACCAGTGAGCCAATTTGATACTTACGTATACCCACAATTGTACCTTTGCCCTTTTCCTCTGAAGTCATATCCAATCAGAGCTTCATAAGCCTTCAATACAAATAGCTCACCACTGTTCACCTCCTCAAAATCTCTTTATTCCGGCATCTTCTCTATCCTTCACCCCTGATCACCTCCTCTCTTTGCTTGTTTAGGCCATGGGTGACCTCTCCATCTCTAATCTCATTTGCTATGAAGACCAAGCTCTTTTCGATGCCGATGATGATGACAAGATTGAAATAGAGCATGACTTGGGGCTAGAAGATGAGTACATAGAGATTCTAGTCTCAAGTGAGAGTAGACACTGCAGCATATTTTGCCGCGGAGATTCTATTGTAATTACCGATAACTGGTTTAAATGGGCTCGATCCGATTCCATCCAATGGATTAAGGAAGTAAGTAATTATATTGGACACCATATTCATTCATTTAATTTGTGCATCAAATTTATGTTATTCTGATTGATTCTACTTATTTGATCAGGCCATGGCCAACTTCAGCTTCAGCTATCAGACTGCATATCTCGCCATGACTTACTACGACCGATTCTTGATGCGAAGAAGCATCGAAGTATGTTAACCAAAGTCAACATCTGTTGTAGCTTTCCTCATGTTCTTGATTCTTGTATGTAATAATTATGCTTATTTTACCCTCGGGCAGCAACGGAAATCTTGGGTTTTACGATTATTATCAATCGCTTGTCTATCGCTTGCTGCAAAGATTGAAGAATGCATCGTGCCTCTGCTGTCTCAATATCAGTCGGAAGAGTGCAAGTTTGATAGCAGTACAATACAAAGGATGGAGCTCCTAGTTCTGAGCACTTTGGAGTGGAGAATGAGTTCGGTTACTCCATTTGCTTATCTTGGCTACTTCTTATCTAAGCTTCAAATTGACACGGAATCAAAGGAGACTCAATCCAAGCCTATTGGATTTATATTTGCAATTGTTGAGGGTAATGGAAATTTCATTTTGCTTATCGATTTGATATTTGCATTTCTATACTTTTGCTTGATGTATATTTTGTCCGAATTCAGATATTAATTTAGTCGATCATCGGCCCTCCACTATAGCAGCTGCTGCAGTTTTAGCTGCATCCAATCAAACACTAAACAAGCAACTAGTGGAGTCCAAGTTGAGCATCTTCTCCTCATGTGGAGGAGCATTAGAATCTGTAAGTTGATCATCCACTGTTGCAATATAATTAGTTCTAAATTGTTAATTGATTAAATTTACGATCAATTTGTTTTATTTCAGGAACATGTGTTCTCTTGCTACAGTAAGATGATCAGGTCTTATAATAACAAATCTCTCATCACTAGAAGCAATAAGAGAAGGAGACTGCAGTTGGATACTTGCCATGAGAGATTATCACCCTGATACTGGCTTTTTTCTGCTGTTGATAGGGCTTGGATTGATTAATTAAATTTGTTGGTGTGCTAATTTTTCGAGTGCTGGATTGGATTGGATTTTTTCCCCCCTTAATTCTTACTATAGGTACTATTAAAAAAAAAAACCTTTAGGCATAAGTGAAAAATGAGTGTTTTGCCCATTATGTAAAGTTATTTTTGCCTTTATGCAGTGCTTTGGATGCTGTTTTTTTGAGTTCTGAGATGACTGTAAAGATTTTGAGAAGAGCTGTGTGTGGCCAGCTAAGTAAGTGTGACTTGTGATATTCTTGACTTTGTTTTCTGATCTTGGGAATGAAGTGGCTCTACTTTTCTTGTGGTTCTGTGTTTGTCATCAGATAAGAACTGAGCATACTGGTTTTTTTTTTTTTCTTGTTTACTTTTTTTTCCTGACTGAAATAAAAACTGGGCACTGTTGTCAGGATCAAATACAGAATTCAGAAATATAATACACATCATTTGTATGAATGAAGATCAGAGACATGAGACAACAATAGACATGCCTACATTTTGTTGCCCTGAATATATGGCAGAAATTAGGAGCTCAAGGGTATAACCATACAGAGCCACGAAACAGGACATGAGTAGTCTCCATCAATAGCAAGACGGGGTCCAGACTAAATCTTGGTCACGGTGACGCACTTCGTTTTTTAGTAGTTTATTGTTCACCATTGTAGGGGACTAACTCTATACATGTACTTAGACAACTTTGTTTCATTAACTGTCAATTAATAGAACACGGAGGACTTTAGCCCACTGCATATGTTAAAAAAACGGTATAACTATACAACCAGTGGAAATTTCCTAGCATGCATACTCGCACGCACACATAAACGTGCCTTCGGCTTTCACTAACTATTGATTATCGGCTTGTTAGTTTCTATACTTTTCTTGTTATTTATTATCTCTTTAATGAAACAAGATAATCATTGTATGCTTAATTTATTCTCACAAAAAGATAAAAAGAAAATCCTTCAAGTGTGAGGCCTAACATCAATCTATGCATGTATTTATGTGTAGTCAAAGAAACAAGGCTAATGTTTAGTAATATTGTTAGGTCCAAAGGAGGGAGCATATGCTCTCTTTTTGCTAGCCAAAGGGAGAGAGTCCCCCCCCCACCTCTCCTTGAAAAATGAGTGATAGCTTCTAAGATAGCAGCTGGCTCTGCCACTAAGGTAGCAGCGGAGTAATGAAATGGAACTAAAATAAGGAAGCTTGACTGGGGACTTAGGATTGATGCACATGAAGTCATAAACAAAGAGATTGCTTCAGCTGGTGGCCTGCCCCATCTCCTCAGGTGAAGGGGAGAGCCCCCTTTCCACCAAAATGCTACTAATGAAGAGCCACATGACTGAGCCCACGACCAAGGAATTATATTTGTCAGTTTGACTGGGTCAGAATGACATTTTTATAGTTTACTGTGGAAAGTTACTAAAGAGTGAGTCGGTGACCAATCCCAATTGCACCTCAGATTTTTATTGCAAGTTTTCATTGTTCGATTGTAACAGTGTGCAATGGATGATGAGCTCTAAATACAAAATCAATAATTAATCCAACCAAAAACCTTGAGCTGAAAGGTAGAGACCCTAATTTTAAATTTAAATCCATAAACTTTTCTTATTCTATTCAATATAGAACTATACTCACATATGAACTCCTAACAATTTTCGTGGAAAACCAGACCTAAAAAAGCTTGAGCTGAGAGATAGAGACCCTAATTTTGAATTTAAATCCATAAACTTCTCTTATTCTATCCAATGTGGGACTATACTCACATATGAACTCCTAACAATTTTCGTGGGAAACCAGACCTAAAATCACCCTTAACACCGGCTCCACTCTCCTTTGGGCCACAATTTAGACTCTGATACCAGTTGATGGGGAGAAACGTCAACCCTGGGTGCATGATGGGTTCTAAACACTAAGTCAAGAACTAATCCAATCTAAAAACTTGAGCTAATAAGTAGAGCCATCTTTTATTTAAATCCATGAATTTTTCTTGTCCTATCCGATATGGGACTTAAATTCCTTATGGATCGTTATACTATTTTTTCAGATAAATTAACATAATCAACAGAATAATAAGTAACAAGAAATAGAAAAAATAAAACAATGTAAAGTTCTGGAATCAAATAATACCGATGCATACTGATGCATATACTCTACTAACCAAAAACTTACATGTCAGCACTAATCCAATTATCTGGATTTCCTCTGCATCCATTATTCTGACTTGAACTTGCCTCCGTCTTGTTCCTTCTTATGCAATGGCATAAGCCTGCGGCTGCGTCTCTATTGACCTCCTCTAATTCCGTACTTGAGTTCTCTGGACTGGCTGTACTGGTGCTATTGGCATTGACTAATAATATGAACTGACTGCTGGTTGCTACTGCATTGGCCTCACTCTCGGAGAATCAGTTGATGTGGCGGATTTACATGCCAAACACAGTCCTTGTGCCCTCTTGCACTCTTGTATAAGTACAAAACCTACAAATAATTGAAGCTCGATTCGAGACCATTTGTTTCTTTGTTGATGGGCTGCTGAACTTCCAAGTTGGTGAACTTGCTCTCTGACCGAATGACCACTTGAATGCTAATGGTCGCCCCTTCTTGGATGCCTGCTCTTGACAGCATGCTACCTCAAACACCACAGAGTACATCCTATATATTTGGGAAGCCAATTGTTCCTTGATTTTGTGCCCAAGCCCTTACTGTAACTGGTGTGCCTGGTCTTTCTCCTCAATTGGCAAAGCTAGAGCGAATCTGCGTAAGTCTCACAAACTTGGCCGTGTAAGTGTCCACGGTCCGATCACCTTGCTGCAGGCCAGGAAGTTCGTCTGCATCTCTCTTTGTGCTTATGTGTGAAAGAACCTAGTGTATAATGTCTAGAGAGCTTCTCCCAGGTGAGAGAATCCTTGTGTCTCACCTCCTCAGCCAACGGCCATGTTCTAGTCATGTCTACCAACTAGATACACACTATCTCTATCTAATTCTCTTTCGGAATTCTGGCTGTCTTCAAAAGATTCTCCATGTCCATATCTATGGCTCTACCGTCACCAAAAATAAATATTTAGTGATAGGTTTTAATATGTTGTCACTAAAAAATAGGATTACGTGACAAATATTTATCGTTGTCACAAAAAATCCATTTTTCATGAAAAGCTTTATTTGTCGTCATAAAATACCCTACTATAGTGACAATTTTTACAGTTTTCACAAAAATTTTATCACTAAAACCCAGTTTTCTTGTAATGTCTAGTGATCCTTTAGTTTCAAAGAGCACTATCAATTGAAGCCTAGGGAAGTCTGACACAATTTTAACATTCTCCCTTCTCTAGTAGGGTTGTTATTGTTTACTATGCCTGCACAACCCTATGAATCAAACTCTTGATCTCGGTAGCCTCATCCCGTACACAAACTTCAGTAGATGCACTTATCAACATTGTTTTGCAACGAGCCTGGTAGGAATCAATAAGGAATTCAATTGATTGGACTTCAAACATATAAGACAGGATAGGACACGCACGATTCTGGATAAAATTGATATTCAAATTAGTAGGTCATTATCAAAAACAAGTTATAAATATATTCTTATGTGGCAGTATTCCTATAGTTTTTCATCTAAACCTAATTTCAGATATCAACCATGTAATGCCTCCATTTTCCAGCTATTTCCAAAATGGAGTGTGTTAAATAAAGGTACAAGTATACTCTACAAGTACGAGATCTTGGAATAACTATAAAAATTACCATCTTAAATAATATAATAACATACTAATAATAGGAAAAGAAATCTGCTTCATATATATATAAGTCATTACATAAAACGGTACTCTGCTCATATTAAGTATAAAAATAAAATATCAAAAGAAAGAGAGAAAATGCTGAGAAATAAAAGAAATATGAACAATAAAATATAAAAGTTCCAAATTTCCACCCATCACTATCGTTTGGTTTGGTTGATGAAGTACATATCCTTGGTCATGGTAAGTGCTTATTAATCATCTTTGTAATTTGGGTTAGAAACTTAAGAGATTAAACCCAACAAGTATACATAAAAAAAGGAAAGCATACTAATAAAGTACTAAAAAAATGTAAATAAGCATGATATGTCGGTGTCGATCATATTAGCATGAATCATGAATAAAAATAAATTAAGTACAATCTTGAGTAAGTAATGATAACAAAAGTGTAGGTCTCTGTCACGTCTCATGTTAATCATAGAAACTATAAGTTGGATAGGATAAATGTTGGATCCCATGATTATATAGTCCCTCTACATACTTGGGTTCTGGCTATAACCTATAATTGTAAGACATGACATGCCGTTAAGTACTGCATTATAGATCTTGAAATGTATAATAGTAATGGACACATCAAACATATTGTCATACGGTAGCACTACAGTTCTTGACCCCTAACTTTCAAAGCCAACTTGAAACCTTATATAATATGGTCATTATTCATTGGATAGTTTCTTCTCATTTCCATATCTAGATACATGATTATATGATTTATTAGAATATTATGGTATATCTATATCTTAAGCATGCACATGCCTATAACCAAGAATCAGGAATTAATCACCATGTCAAACTAGACTATGTACATGTTTTTCCATAACCATGCTTGGTCTTTCTCAGAAAATTATGAGAAAATCACCATAAATTTTGAAAAAAATAGAAAAAATGTTAATCACAAAGCTGAAATCTCATTTTGGGTACGATGGATTGGTCAGGGCGAAAACAAGTTACAAATAGAGTCGAATTATGGTTTCTAACCTAATCAATACATCATAATGATACAAGTGACGAAATTTAAGGTAATTCAACTTTTAAGATGTATATTGGATGCATTATACATTCAGTTTTATATAACAAAACTGGTCTAATAGTAGCCCTGCAAAAATTTTCTTTCAGCCTTAGTGAAATATTTTAGTCGCATAAAATTCCCTTTGTGCTCTTCAATTTTAACCAGACAGTTTGGATCCTATAATTGATATCATTATCGAGCTCTCTATTCTTTTGAATAATGTAATCCAAATATGTAAGTTGATTTGTCATTTGTATCTCGTCTTTTTAGTACTACAACACTATAGTATTGGGTCATTCACTGGCTCGCTATATTATTTTGAGCCTCCTCAATTTAAAATCTTGAGATTCTATGTTTTTCCTCTATAGTTCTAACTTACCATTTACCCTGCTCTTTTCTGATTGACTAAGAAAATATCATCAGTAAATAACATATAACAATGTATCTCATTCTGAATAGCTCTAATAAGTTTATCCATCATTATGACAAATAAGATGAACTCAGTATAAATCCATGATGCAATTTAATTATGAACGAAAATCACTTTTAAGGCCACCATAAGTTCTAATGTTTGCTACTTATTCATCGTACATATTTTTAATTATGTCAATGTCTATGATGGGGACTCAATTTTTCATCAATATTCATCATAACACCTCTTTAGAGCCTATCATAGGCTTTTTTTAAAATCTAAAAAAAACCATATGTAAATATCTACTTCTATCTCGAAATTGCTCTATAAGTTGATGAAGCAAATTAATAACTTCCATCCTCGATTGCTCTGGAATGAACCTAAATTGGTTGATTGATAGCTTATCGATTTGTTTTGACATGTGTTCAATCACTATTTTCTAAAACTTCATAGTGTGACATATGAGTTTTATTACATAATAGTTAAACCAACTCTTCATAGCGTGACACATGAAATTTTATTCCATATTAGTAAAATCAACTCTAAGTATCACCCTTATTCATATATAGAGGTACTATGGTATCTTCCTCCATTCAATTGATATCTTCTAGTTTGTCAAATTTTGTTAAAGAGGTTTGTCAATATTTCATACCCATCTCTTATAAATATCTCCATATCTTAATATGAATCACATTTGGACCAACAACATTTTCATTTTCATTTTCATCCTTACGAGTTTCTTTTACTTTAGATTTTTTAATTCCGCATATAAAACTAAGATTCATATTCTCACACTGAATGATAAATTTACCCAAATATTAAGTAAAACTGTCTGTCAAAATAATTTCTCTATCTTTTCTTAATCTCTTAGTATCAAAGCAGAACTTTCTAATTCTCATCTTTAACACATTTTATAGTGCGAAAGTCTTTAAATTTTCTCTTTCTTATTTGAGTAATTCTTTATATATTTTTTCAGCCTCTTTAGTATGCAACTTTTCTTCTTATATTTTAGCTCTTGACTTCACAACTTTCTAGCCTCCTTTTGGGTTAGTTTATACATCTCAAAACTCACTTTATCATTGTTCTTATTTAAATCCTTATATAAAAAAAAATCATGCTTGATTTTAATAGCATTTTTAACTTTTTTTATTCTACCATGAAATGTCCTTAAATAGCGGAGTGCCACCTTTCGGCTAATAAATATATTTTTAACTACTCTCTTAATAAAACTGGTCATTTTATTCCATATTGCATTAGAATCATCTTGAACCTCCAATTAGCTTCTGGTTCCATTCTATTTATAAAGACTCTTGGTCACTTTTCAGTCACTATCGCTTAATCTTACGATCTAAATTATTGAATCTTTCTAAATCTCCTTCCAATATCTAAAACTAAGAGTTTGTGTTGAATTACTATGCTCTCACTTAATTCTATTTTATAATCGATGCAATTAGCTCTATCTACAAAGGGGATTAAAAAAAAAAATCTATTTGTCTCGTGCACATCCACTTATCAAATGAGAATATCTCTTTTTAAATAAAGTATTTCTTAAGATCAAATTATATGTTGCATCACATATAAAATATTGCTTAATGTAGATTATGCAATTTCTTATTTCTTTAATAAAATATATAATATACATAATATTTTTTAAATTGAAAAAGAAATTTAAAAAATTAAAGAAAAGAACATAAACATTCTATAATACGTAGAAACTATTATAGATTTCTAACGTATTTTATAATAATTTGCACACTTGTATTCATAAATTATATTAAATTTGCAATCATAATTTCAATTATTACCAAATAAAAAATAATATTTCAAATTTATTTATTTCTGTTTCAATTATCACTAGTACTATAATTTGTATTCTAAAATGATAAATTCGTCATATTTGTAATCATTCATTTAGTTTAGTTGAGAGTTTAATAGAATCAGTAGCAACTTGTGTTAGCAAAAATAGCGAAATAATACTAATGCAACAACCAGCGGAATCAAATTGTTAACCGAAGAGAAAAATAGTAGAGACAGAGAACACGCAGATTTAACATGATTCGGCAATATGCCTACGTCCACGGGGACACGATCGAAAAATTTCCACTATATCAAAAAATGATTACAACTTTCTAGTTCTCAACCACAAGAGAATTGGTAAAGAAATCACACAAGATTTTGAGATCAAATGCTAAGCTCTTGTTACAGTGATTTTCCTCTTTGCTCCCTCGCCTTTTGTTTTCCTGTTCTGCCGAACTCTACAGCCACCGAACACACAAAATAGCAGCTTCTTTGTTTGTTTCAAAACCTCAAAAGAAAATCCAAGCCGCCTGCAAAATAATTTTTCAACAACAGCTCCCCTTTTTATTTTCTTTTGTGTAATAGAAGAAAGAAAACCTCGGCCAATACAAACCCTAGCACCACAACCCCATATTTATATTATATCATATTAGGTTTGGAACAGTTTTGGACCCGTTTTGATAGACCGAAACCTGCTACGGCAATAAGGCTCTATTAGCAATAATCTCCCACTTGGAGACCTATTGCAAAAATTGTAATCTCTGTGCATGATAATCCTAGTGTCCAAAGCTTTAACTCGATCGTTTAAAGTCCCAAGTTCAGCATTCAAAACAAATGCACCAAAATAGAGCAATAGCTCAACTTTTTCCCATCAACCGGTTTTGTCAACACATCTGCAAGATTCTTTCTGCTCTCAATCTTCTCCAACTTTAATTGGCCATCATCTAATAAGGATCTAATGAAGTGATATCTCAAGTGAATATGTTTAGTCTGTGAATGATACGCTGAGTTCTTAGTAAGACGAATTGCACTTTGATTGTCACTGAACAACTTACAATCTACTCCATCAAAACCCAACTCACTCAAAAATTGCTGCAACCAAATAAACTCCTTAATTGCTTCTGCAGCTGCCACATACTCAGTTTCTGTCGAAAATAAAGCAACAATTAATTGTAATCTTGAAATCCAGCTTACCGTTGTCCCTTCTACAGTAAAGACATAGCTTGTGGTGCTCCTGCCATTATCTCTATCACCCGTATGGTCCGAATGCACAAAACCTTGCACATCAATGTTATCACCCCAAAAACATAAACAATACTTTGAAGTACCTTTCAAATACCTAAAAATCCACTTCACTACTTGCCAATGTTTCTTCCCAGGGTTCTTCATGAATCTACTCACTCTCCCACTGCATGTGCAATATCTGGTCTTGTACTCACCATTGCTTACATGAGACTCCCAATGGCCGATGAATAAGGCACATTATCCATGTGTCTCATCTTCTCATCTGTTTTAACACCTTACTCTTTTGAAAGTTTAAACTAACCACCAAGAGCTGTAGTTACTGGTTTTGCATTATCCATGTTGAATCTTTCCAATACCTTCTTGATGTACTCCTCCTAAGATAACCACAATTTCTTACTTTTCTTATCTTGGGTAATTTGTATTCCAAGAAGTTATTTAGCCTCACCCATGTTCTTCATAGAGAATCTCCCTGCCAACTTCCTTTTCAGATCATTGATTTTCTTCATGCATTACCTGCCACAAGCATATCATCTACATACAAAGTAAGTATAATAAAGTTACCATCCTTAAACTTTTGTAGATATACACAATGATCTGAATTGCTTCTGAATAAATCCGAATCCAACATAAATTTGTCAAACTTCAATTACTATTGCCTCGGCGCTTGTTTCAACCCATACAAGCTCTTTTCAGTCGACATACCCAATTCTCTTTTCGTTTAACTTTATATCCCTCTGCCTGTTCCATGTATATTTCCTCCTCCAAATCACCATGAAGGAAAGCAGTTTTCACATCGAGCTGTTCTAAATACAATCCTTTCACAGCTACAATACTTTGTATTGCTCTGATAGAAATCATCTCGACAACAGGTGCAAATATTTTATTGAAGTCAATACATTTTCTCTGACCGTATCCCTTCACCACAAGTCTAACCTTGAACCTTTGCGTCCCTCCTGCCTCATTTTTCACCTTGTATACTCACTTGTTATGCAATACTTTCATCTTTTCCGGTCGCTTTACCAATTTTCATGTGTGATCCTCCTCCAAAGAAGACATCTCATCATGCATGGTTCGCTCCCACTTAAAACGAAATTTATCATGTATAGCCTCTTGGTAACTCTCTAATTCATCTGCATCAGTATACAAAATATGATATAAAGGAAGACAAAGTTTTTGGGTTGGCTTCCTCACTCTTGTACTCCTCCTCAAAGTGGGAACACTTTTTAATGAAGTACTGGATCTATCTATCTCAGTCAGTGGCTCTCTCTCCTGTTCAGTCTCATCTGAAACTTGTGTATTCTCAGGTGTAGTCATTTTTTCTCCTTCAGATGTAACTATTTCCTCCTTTCTTTTATCCATGGGTCCATTCCATCATGTAGCTCATCTAGCTCCAAATGCTCTTTCTCCACTGCTTTCTCACTCCTACTTTCCATTCGGTCTTTATACATACAACCCTCATTAAATACTAGATCTCTGCTACGAATTATCTTGTTATGCTCATAATCCCATAAGCGATAACCATATTCGTCGCCATCGTATCCAATGAAAGTACACTTCTGAGATTTATAATCAAGCTTCTTTCTCATCTCATGATCCACATGTGCATATGCTATACAACCAAACATTTTTAAGAATGAATAATTCACAGTCATATCAGACCACACCTCATCTGGAATTTCTCCATCTAAAACACTAGTTTGACTCATGTTGATCAGATAGACTGCCGTATCTACAGCGGCTCCCCAAAATTGCAAAGGCAAACCTGCATGTAGTCTCATACTCCGAGCTCACTCCAAAATGGTTATATTTATCCTCTGAGCCACGTCATTCTGCTGCGGTGTTTTCAGTACAGTCTTTACTCTCCTGATCTAGTGGGTAGAGCAATAGTCATCGAACTCCCTATTGCAAAATTTCCTACTATTGTCTAACAACAGACATTTCACTTTCAAACATGTTTCATTCTCAACAAGAGCTTTCCATACCTTGAAAATTTTGAAAATATCGGATTTCTGCTTAAGTGCAAACACCCATGTTTTCCTACTTGCATCATCTATGAAAGTGACAAAATAAGAATTACCTCCAAGAGACTTCGCCGAAGAAGGCCCACATACATCTGTATATACCAACTCCAATCTATCAGTTTTCTTCTCCTTACAATCATTCATAAAACTAACTCTTTTCTGCTTTCCAAACACACAGTTTTCACAGAAATTAAAGTTAGCATCTTTCATATTTATCAACTTACCTCTGAATTGCAATACTCTCATGCCACTTTCGCTCAAGTGACCGAGCCTCTGATGCCATAAGGTAGCCTTCTCATTCTTCATGGTGGCCAAAGAAATAACGTGATCCACCGAGCTTGAGAGTAAATATAGAGTTTCCACTCTCTCACCCTTGACCACTACCATTGCTCCTTTCCTAATCTTCCACTGTTTCTTCTTAAATGAGATTTGATAACCCTCGCTATCCAGCTTGCTAATAGATATCAAATTCTTCTTCAAATCTGGTATGTGCCTGACCTCTTGTAAAAGTAACTTTCCACCATTGTGCAATTTCAACTGAATTGTCCCCTTACCGACAATCTTACATTCCTGCTCATTACTAATAGTCACATGCCCAAAATCACCTTGGACATAATTCTCAAACCATTCTCTGCGAGTAGTGCAATGGAGCGAAGCCCCTGAATTCACAAACCACAGATCTGATCTTGATTCTGTATGAGCAGACAAGCACAAGTCATTATACTCTTTACTTGGATTCACCACATTCGCTCCCTCCTTATCTTTATTTGAACAATCCTTTTTCATATGACTCTCTGTCTTATATTTCCAACACACTAATTTTTTCTTGATTTTTCCCTTAGATTTTGATCTCCCTCTTTACTTTGACTCCCTGCTTAAATTTATACCCTTTTCCTTCCTTCTGTCATTATCAATCGACATAGCAGTAGTTGTAGAAACTGTGCTCTCACCCATACTCTTTTCATCAATTCATCATTCATGATTGTACTCACAATATCATCAAATTTAAGAGCAGTATTGGAAGCATTGTTGATGGCCATAACAACATTACTTCAACTATCCAGTAACGAACACAAAATCAACACCGATCTGAGTAAAATCTGACCCGAACCTGGCTATGATATCAATTGTTAGCAAAAATAGCGGAATAATACTAATGCAACAACCAGCAGAATCAAATTGTTAACCAAAGAGAAGAAA